>CAUYQU010091160.1:0-18528 GCA_963574635.1 Cheracebus regulus
GGTTGCTGACTCTTCCCCTGTGTGCGAGTCCAGCCCGCCCGGAGATCCCAAATAAAGCCTGAACTTAAATTCCGGTTCCAGAACACTTTTCTCGCGGCCAGCTAGCTGAGACGGGTGTCCGGGGGTCTCGGGGGTCGCACATGTAGTATCTGTGCTTCTGTGACTGGCTTGTTTCACTCAGCATAATGTCCTCAAAATTCATCTATGTTGCAAAAAAAAATGGCAGAATTTCTTCTTTTAAAAAGGCCATGTGGTATTCTGTTTTATGTAGAGACCACATTTTAAAAAATCTATTCATTTGTTGATAGACATTCGTTTCCACATCTTGGCTATTGTGAATAATTCCACAATGAATATGAGAGTGCAAACATCACTTCGAGACCCCGATTTCAATGCTTTTGAGTACATACCCAGAAGTGGGATTGCTGCATCATATGGTAGTTCTAGTGTTCATTTTTCAAGGAAACAGCAAACTTCCATAGTGGCTACACTACTTTACACTCTGACAGTATTCAAAGGTTCCCATTTCTCTACATCTTCACCAACATGTGTTATCTTTTGTCTTTTTGATAAGAGCCATCCTAACAAGTGTTAAATGTTATCTCTTTGTGGTGTGGTGTTCATTTTTGATGTGCTGATGTTACTTCTGGCTTCATATCATTTTCATACCTTTGTTATTTCTTCCCATGATTTCCTTATCTATTTATTTTTTTGAAACTTGAGGAATGTAAAACCAATAAAACTGTCCCTGATTTACATTCTAAATCCTTCGGATCACAGTTGCCTTTTAGGAAAGAGCAATGATGGCTTAAGACAAATTAGCAGACTTTTATCTACTCTCCAGTAGGGAAAGGCAGATTCTTGTCCAGGAAGAGATTGAGCTATCAATCTGACCTAAGGACAAATGGGCACTGGAGAATGACTGTTAGTTGTGAAGCTAATGTTTTGTCAAATTTAATTCTGACCTGATTATACTCATTAATTGTATTATATTACAGTAGTTACTGAGCATGTTCCTGAGACATTGTTCTGTCCCTGTCCAATTCTGGAGCTCATGCTCTCTAACTAGAGATAGACAATAAAATAAAATAGCATAAAGAGAGGACAAGGCAGGAGGACTGCTTGAAGCCAGGAGTTTGAGGTCAGCCTATGCAACATAGGGAGATCCTGTCTCTACAAAAAATAAAAAATGTAAAAAGCTGGGCATGGTGGTGCACCTGTAGCCCCAGCTATTCAGGAGGCTGAGGTAAGAGGATCACTGAGGCTGTAGTAAGCTATGATCGCACAATTGGACTGCAGCCTGGGATCCTGGACAACAGAGAGAGACCCTGCCTCCAAGAAAGAAATGGAATAATTATGGAATAAAATTCCATAGTATGCTATACAGGGCAAAATGCCATGAAGAAAACAGAGCAAAGTGTGGGGTGTGGGTTGTGACCTGGGGAAGGCCTCACCATGGAGGGATGTGGAAAAATAAGACTGGAAGGAGGTGAGGGAGAAGACAAGAGAGGATCGTGGGCCAGGGCTCAGGTCAGCAAAGGGGCAAACATGGCTGCCACAGACAGGAGGAGGAGCAGAGGATCCGATCTGAATAGTGATGGGGAGGACTTGGAGGGACTCAGGGAGCACTGTAAACACTCAGCTTTCACACAGAGTAAAATGGGAGTCATTGGAGAGACATCGCTTGGCACTCAGTCTCTCCTTGTCCCTTGACTCCTTCCTAAAACTGAGCTGAGAATCCTTTATCTATTTCTCAAAAGGCCTCTTCCTCAAGTCTGCTATCCATCTCAAAAAACATTCTCTTTTCTATGTCACAAAAACTTTCAAATAGCTTATTGTCCGTTCCTCATACTTGCTACTCACTCATTCTTTAAGTCTGATGTCTACCTTTGGATTACCTCCCTTAGGATTCTAAATGATCTCTTAGTTACCAAATACAAGTCTTTCACCTGTGTTTTGGGGGTTCAGTCAGGATGGTGGGAGAGATTGTAATATAATAGTTACAAACCTTCTTGGAAGGCCAGAAGGTTTTTGCAAAAGCCTTGGAAAGGAGGTTATGACTAAAGGCAGCCTAAGCCCCTTTCTTTGTGCAAATAACATAGAGTAGATACAAAGGAATATAAGGGAGTTTATCTAAATAATTTGTTTACTCACTTGGCCCTAAAGCTAACCTTTAATCATTCATGGGCTGGATGACTTTCTCGGGGGGAGGGCAATCATTTATTACCCACAAATGGTGTTTGCATTAGGCCTCAGAACCTGGCCTTTAATCTCTACCCTCTAACAGTGTTGGCTCAAAGCCTTTGTCATTTAATATGTGCTGAATAAAGGCCTGGAAGGCCAGCGAGTCAGGTGGTAGCCATTAACTCCTTTGGGTGAATGGCCTGGACACCCCAGCCTGCTCTTTCACTGAAAATCAGTGTCTGAGTGAATTCATTCATCTGTCATTGGGTCAACGCCTGCCTGTCAGACCACAACAGTTGGTGCCTTGTGTGAGGAGACTTATCATGTTTTCATTTTCCCTTCTGGTTTGCAGCACCAGAAGCTTCCAAGCACTCTGACTTCCTTTGACTCAGTGGTCCCTTCCTGCCTCCCACTGCTCTTTCTTTCTCATTCACTGGATATGCCTTCTCCCCACAGCCCTTGGATGTAGGCCTCCCTGCTGGTCCACAGACTTTTCTTTTCCTACACCCTTTCCTTTGGGGGCTTCATCCCTTGGATCTCATGATATCAGCCATAAACCCAAGTGAGTCCCACATGGTCATATAGAATCCCAGCCCATCTTCAAGGAATGAATCCCACATTGCAATGTGCCTGCTGGAACAACCTGGTGAACTTTCAAAATCTACATGTTTACTTATTCAGTTCATTCATGCATTCAATAAACAACTGCTGATAGCTCTGGGCCAGGCCTTGCCCTAGGCAGGGGACACAGGGAAAACATAGGCCTGTCATCACATAACTTACATTGCGGCAGGGGTGACAGACCACAAACAAGTCCAGACAAAATCACCACACACTGTGATATGTTATGAAAGAAACACAAGGGACAGAACTAGAGAAGGCACTCAAGGGTGGACAAGGGGAAACCCACTTTGGATGGTGTGGTTGGGAGGACCTCTTGGAGGAGTTGGCATTTACAACACATTCTTCTCAGCTGTGCTCACCTCTTTTATTTATTAATGACATCACTGTTATAGAAACTTAGAAATAAAGTTATCAGCATCATCCTTGACCATATCTTTCCCTTGTATATACCAATGCAAGTCAGTATGCTTGTTTCCCTTATGCACCTCACATATAAATCCCCCTCCGTTCCTGTGATGAGCATCTGGCTAACCCTTAGTGCCTCTTGGTGAGACAATGGCACCAGCTCCTCTTCTTCCCTGGCTCATTCATTCAGTTTATCCTCCTTCCTGTGCCTGTCATTCTGTCTGAAGCACAGATGACTCAATGTAGTCTTCTAAATAAAGCCTGAACTGTTCTTTCTGACCTCTGAATCACTCCCATCCGATTTCCTGCTACCACATCGGGTGCAGTGAAACCCCAGGCAGGTAGGATTCCATCCCGTGGCTTCCTGTCCTACTTACTTCATACAAGGCTGTACTTGAGATGTCAGCTATCCAAGCAAATAAATTACTGGCTGCAAATCTGTCCCATAGGGCCGCTGCTTCCTATCATAGCCACTACTTTTCCCCAATTCTTGAACCCACAGACTCTCTAAAAGCTTCACACTTTTTACAACTGCTCCTGGGAATGTAGTCAAAGTGGGCATGACCGAGGTGGGCCATGTGTAGTTTAAAAGTTAGGCATCATCCATAATATACCGTGATCATTTTCCAAAATTTTTTGAAAACATTATGCAGAAAAATAAAAATCAGGGATTATCAAAATTTAATGGTTTTATTTGAGGGTGAGAGTAATTTCTGCCAAAGCACCACTACCCTTTTCCCCAAGAGAGGGTGCCATTTACCTAATAATTTTCTTCTGTCAACATTTCAGTTTTTACTTTAGCTTCATCTTAAGCATTAATCTCTGGGTCTGATAAACTTTGAAAGGCTAATAATTAAGTGGTTAGGACTGCTTGGGTTCAGATCTCAGCTCTGTCCTTTGTGTCTGACTTTGGAAAAGTTGCTTAATCCTTCTGTGCTTCATTTCTTCATCCTTAAAATGGGGGTAAGAGTGGTACCTAATTATTGGAATTGCTATATGAAAAGAGTTATTAGAATAAAGTGCTTACAATATTATCCTGGAACATATCAGCACTCGGTAGTATTGCCACTGATATCACCTTCACTAACACAACACGGAGTCTTAGTCAAAGCCCATCAGTCTTTTGTCTTCCCTTTTCTTCCTGGTCCTCCTATGGCATCATATCTTTCCAAGGCAATAACTATGATCACTCTCAGTGGTCTGGCTCTGAAGAGGCAACCCTAGAGAACAGTGGTGCTTTTTCCATCTGTCTTTACTCAGCAGCCTAAGTCCTAATGAAAAAGGTAGACACATATGGGGTGCTGATTTGGTTTTTATGTGTGTCCTCACCAAATCTCATGTTGAAATGTAATCCCCAGTGCTGAAGGCGGGCCTGGTGGGAGGTGTTTGAATCATAGCAGTGGATTGCTCATGAATGACTTAGCCCACCTCCTTGATGATAACTTCTCATGAGATCTGGTTTTGTAAAAGTGGGTGGCAGCCCCCATCCTTGCTCCCGCTTTCGCCATGTAAAGTTCCTGCTTCCACTTCGCCTTCTGCCATGAGTGAAAACACCTTGAAGCCTCTCCAGAAGCTGAGCTGATACCAGTGCCATGCTTCCTGTAAAGCCTGCAGAACCATAAGCCTATTCAATCTCTTTTTCTAAATGTATAAATTACCCAGTCTCCAGTATTTCTTTATGGTGATGTAAAAACAACCGCATATGGAAAACTGGTATTGAGGAGTGTGACATTGCTATAGATACTTGAAAATGTGGAAGCAGCTTTGAAATTGGTTGACAAGCAGAGGTCAAAAGACTTTGGAAGGCTCAGAAGACAGGAAGATGAGGGAAAGTTTGCAATTTCGTAGAGACCCTTTAAATAGCTGTGCCCAAAATGCTGATAGTGATATGGACAGTGAAATCTAGGCTAACAAGGTCCCAGATGGAAATGTATTGGAATCTGGAGCAAAGGTCATTCATGTTACAACTTTGCAAAGAACTTGGCTGCATTCTATTCAGGCCCTAGGGATGTGTGAAAGTTTGAACTAAAGAGTGATGATTTATAGTATCTGGTGGAAGAAATTTCTCAATGGTGAAGTGTCCAAGGTGTAGCCTGGCTGCTTCTAACAACCTAAGCTCAGATGTGGGAGCAACTAAATGATTTAAAGTTGAAACTCATATTGAAAAGGGAGGCAGAGCATAAAGGTTTGAAAAATTTGCAGCCTGGCTATGTGGCAGAGAAAAAGTGGAGAAGAATTCAATCAGACTATGGAGCAACCACTTGCTGGAGATACCTGAATAAGTAAAAGGGAGTTGAGTGCTAATATCCAAGGCAATGGGAAAAAGACCTCAAAGGCATTTCAGAGACCTTCATGGCAGCCCTCCCATCACAGGCCCAGAGGCCTAGGAGGGAAAAGTGGTTTTGTGGGCCAGGTCCAGGATCCTGTTGCCCTGTGCAACCTTGGGATACTGCTCCCTGAAACCCAATCACTGAGGCTCCAATCTTGGCTCAAAGGGCCCCAGGTATAGCTCAGGCTGCTGCATCAGAGGGTGCAAGGTGTAAGCCTTGGCAGCTTCCATGTGGCATTAAGCCTTCAGTTGCATAGAAGAGTGTAAGAGTTAAGGCTTGGGAGCCTCTGCCTAGGTTTCAAAGGATGCATGGAAAAGCCTGGATATCCAGGCAAGAGCCTGTTGCAGTGGCAGAGCCCTCACAGAGAACCTCTACTAGGGGAGAGCCAATGGGAAATGTGGGGTTGGAGCCCCCACACAGGGTCCCTGGTGGGGAACTGCCTAGTGGAGCTATGGGAAGGGGGCCACTATCCTCCAGACCCCAGAATGGTAGATCCACTGGCAGCTTGCACCCCTCAGCATGGAAAAGCCACAGGCACTCAACTCTAGCCCATGAGAGAAGCCTTAGAGACTGAACCCTGCAAAGCCACAGGGGTGGAGCTGCCTAAGGCCTTGGGAGTTCACCCCTGGCACTAGTGTGCCCTGGATGTGGGACATGGAGTCAAAGGAGATTATTTTGGAGCTTTAAGATTTAGCAACTGCCTTGATTCGGTTATGGACTTGTATAGGGCCTATTGCCCCTTTCTTTAGGCCAATTTCTCCCTATTGGAATGGGAATGCTTATTCAATGCCTATAATTACCATTGTATCTTGGAAGTAGATAGCTTTTTATTTTATAGGCTCATCTTCTGAGACTTGCCTTGTCTCAGATGAGACTTTGGACTTTGGACATTTTTAGTGATGCTAAAATGAGTTGAGACTTTTGGGGAACTATTGGAAGGGGATAATTATATTTTGCAGTGTGAGAAAGACATATGAGATTTGGAGGCCAGGGGTGGCATGATATGGTTTGGATCTATGTCCCCATCAAATCTCATGTTGAAATGTAATCCCCAGTGTTGGAAGTAGGGCCTGGTGGGAGGTGTTTAGATCATGGGGGCAGATCCCTCATGAATGGCTTGGGCCATCCCCTTGGTGATAAGTGAGTTCCCATGAGATCTGGTTTTGTAAACGTGTGTGGCACCTGACCCCACCCCTCGATTCTCTCTCTTGCTCCTGTTTCTTCCATGTGATGTGCCTCCTCCTATTTTGTCTTTCACCATGAGTAAAATCTCCCTGAGGAGATGAGCCGATACCAGTGTCATGCTTCCTGTAAAGTCTGCAGAACTGTGAGTCAATTAAACCCCCTTTCTTTATTTGTTCCTCAGTCTTAGGTATTTATTTATGGCAATGCAAGAACAGCCAAACACAGATGCATTTCACTACTCCTCATTCATCCAGAGAAAATATTAACTTCTCACTAAGCCAGAAAGTGGCTTTGGGTTTTTCTCAACACAAAACTCTAGGAGTCCAATAAAGAATTCCAGCCCTAGACCAGAGACCACACCCTTATCTATACCTAATGTCCTGATCAAAAGGAAGACATCCTTCTATAAGTCAGGCGCTAGGAAGATGATAACTCTAGGTCCACAGGAACTTACTGGATTCCTGCTATAGGGCCTAGTCTCCTGAGCTCTTCAGAATAGGCTTTGAAAGCAAAGTATTTAACAGTAATAATAATGAGTGCCATATTGTACAGTCAAACACCAGAGGCTCTGCCCAAGTCCCATTCCAGCTTTGAAATCATACTAGTAACATTCTTTTAAGAAAACAAATTAATTCTCTTTTGTTAAGTGGCTTTTTGTTTACCTTCTGTCATTAGACTTATCTGACAATTAAATGAGAAAGTGCATATAAACCACTTTTCAAAGTGCCTGGCACACAAGACATGTTAGCTGACACCATCAATACCAGCACCAGCAGAAGCAGCTCTCTTTCATCAGCTGTCATTTCTTCAAGATTACCACTGTCCTACAAGACCCCAGATGGCACCACATTTTATGAGACCCTGTCTCATGCAAGCCCCTGTGGCAAGCCCTATGGAAATATCTTCAAGTCATTCCTAAGTTCACCAGATGAATAACTAAAGTGAATGATTTGTGCAAGTGGCAGGTATGGACACTGACAGCCCACCCCACCTTTATAAGCTTCTCTAGGAGGTAGTTTTCCTAGGGCCTGACTGACTGAGGACCTCAGCATCTCAGTGCCCCAGAGCTAGGCATAATTCCTTCAAACTTACTTTTTTTTGACACTGATCACAATTGAATCATTGTGGAGGGGGAGGCGGTTGTTCTTCTGCTCTTTAGCCATCCCCTCAACAACCCAGGTACTCCAGAGAAGCTTCTGTGTCTCCTCTGGAGTCCATTTTAATATATAACAAAAGGAGTCATCTTTCTTATTTCTGTTCAGAAAATAGGGGAAATGTGAGTACAGATGAACTGGTTAAATAAGACTCATAGTGCCGGGACACACATAAAAGAGAAAAGAGGCCCAAATGTGAGACAGTTGTGGCATTCTGCAAACATGGGCAAGTCTAGCAGTTCTTCAGAGCCCAATTAAATGCCATCTTCTCTATGATTCTGTTTCCCTTTGGGTAACAGAACTACTTTAAGAAAGACACAGCTGCTTAACGAAGAAAGTAAAGGCCAGGAGTGCTAACACTGACTCTATCAAAGTTACAGAAGTAATCACAGATCAAAGCCAGCATCACTCAGCCCAGGACTTCTGAACTTTTGGCACAGAAATGGCTTAAAGCTTTCTTTTGATTTGGGAATTTTTCTTTAATATTTACCCAGTCACATACACCAAGGAGAGAATTTAGTCAAATATTGATGGACGTTAGTTACTTAAAAGACCAAAGGCTAATATGTCAAGAGACCTTTGAGTAATTAAAAGCAACTTTTTACCATTCCTCTTTTATATCAATTAGACCCGTTGTAATAAATCCCTTTCCCTGTCTGAAGTGCTTAAAAGCTTGAGCCATCATCTGTGAACACTCTAACTTTAGTTCATCATTGTCTGAATATTTTAGTAGTCAACACCTTGGGGAAAATATTTAAATTGGAGCATTTTAATTATATGCTTAGTGTGGAAGTTGTTAAGAGATAAGAGCATCTGATCTGAACTCAATTTAAATTCTGCTGAAGTTATTAATATGGTATAAAATTATAGAAATGATCAAGGGCTTACATAGTAACTTCTATTAATAGAGCAATAGGAAGGTTTAGGTGCTCTATTTCTGTTGCTTGGATTTTTTTTTTTGATCTAAAATCGTCTACTTTTGTGTCAGAGATCTGATTAGTTATTTTGAGGCAACCAAGGGACTTGTGGATTATGCCATGTCAAACACTGCTTTAGTCAGCCACATTTGAAAGCAAACCAAGTTCAAATCCTGAGGAGCAAGTCAAATGTTGAAAAAGGGATCACTGCACCAGAGCCCTAAACTCCTTTCCTATATACGTATGAACACTTCAGGGACTGCGAGAAGGAGTCAGATTGTACCATCTGCTTGAGATTTCTTGCATTCTTAAAAAGAATCTTTTCTACTTAGCATCTGGGGAATACGAAATCTTTAAAGGAGAAGAAGTTGAACAGCCTCCTAGGAAATAGGAGGTATTCAACTTGTAAGTCAAAATAATATTTATTCTTTGAACCTGAAGCTAGTTTCTCTCCCTTCCTGGGAGCTAGAGAACTCCCTCTCTTCTTTCAGGGTCCAGGTGGATGATCATCTTCCTTTTTTCTCTTTTAGCGCACTGGTTTTATTGCCTGACACAGCTGCAAGACTCTTTCCCTTTAGACTGGAATTTTTCAACAGCAGTACTACCCACATCTTGGACCAGATAATTCTTTACTGGGGGCAGTGGAGCTACCCAATGTATTGTAAGAGGTTTAGCAGTAACCCCAACCTTTACCCGCTAGATGCCAGTAGTAATTCCCCTTTCTCTCCATACTCAAGCTATAACCATTAAAAAATGTCTCTAGACATTGTCAAACGTCTTCCAAGGGGAACACTGTCCCAATTAAGAACCACTGCTCTAGCTGAATAAAGGACTCAAAGATTTATCCAAAATACAGTCCTTACTTGTCTCAGTGTAAAATGAGACTAGTAGCATAAAAATCCTGCTGAGTTAGCTTTCTAGCTAAAAGCACTCACTCATTTTGTTGGTGAGTAGTAATTCTTTAGCTACATGTGTACTATATAGATATGGGTTTTGAATATTTAACCATGTTTTAACCCATCTATGCCAGAGGCTGTCAATTTGTGTGTGTGAAAAATCAGACATTGGTGATGACCTTGAGCGGTAGGATATAAATAACTACCACAAGCTTAGCGTTCCAATAATGGAAAACTAGGCGTAAACAGGTTCATGACTGTTCAGTGGTGGCGCCTCTGCTTTCCACATTTATTTTCTGCTCCGTCTCAATCAGAAACTGGGGAACTGGACTGAAATTGTCTGATTCTGACAGCCTCGGTCCAAAATCTTAATCTTCAGGAGCTGTACTAAAGACCAAAGAAAAAATATCTTGAAAACATAAATAGCAATTGATTTCAACTGAAATTGTGTTGTGTTCTATTGGGGAGCCCAATGGAAAACAGATGGTGCCGCCCTTCAAGCAACTTAAATCATCATGGTTTAGTGGTGAGACTTCATTCACTGAAAGCATCCTATGGGTACACAGCAATTCTGGGAGAGTCACTGACTTGCCTCAACCTGTGTTCTCATTTGTAACATCAGAAAAGCAAGCACTGTTGGGACTGAAAAATCATGTATCTAGTATGTGATATGCTGGAAGCACTAAAGAAAGGTTAGGCTCCCCTCTCCTGGCCTCTGAAAGTTTATGATGATCTTTTCCTTGAAAGCCTTCTCTAATAGAAAATGTCAAACATCAAAAGACCTATTTGTATTCATTTTTATTGGTAAAGCTTTGATGGGTGTCTGCTGTCCCAGCTATCATCCACAGCAAAATAAAACTGCAGACATCCTAAACTCTATCATAAAAATCATCTGTTTTTGCAAATTATCATAAACAGGCTAATAAAGAAACTTTATCATCTTTTTAAAGTCTCCAAACGTTTGGGTGATATAAACAAAGGCTTAAGTTTATCACTTTCCTTAGGGCAGTCTTCCCAGGGAAAATACCAGCAGCTTCAACACAGAGTCTTAAGCAGGGAAGAGATAGGTGTGTCTCTTGGCCTCTGAATTTTATAACTCTTTGATATCACTCGGTCTCTTGTGAATTTGAATTCTTCTGCACACTCTTCTCCCTCTGCAAGCTTTCTTCTTGAGGTCATCCAACAAAGGCCTATTTCCTGCTGGTTGATCATGAGGGGGCCACCCATGCACAAGCAAACATCTCAGTCACCCTTTCTTTCTGCAGGGCAGGGTGACCGACCAGCTGTGTGGGGGCAGAACTGTCATACATGTTCTGCCTTCTCTCCACTCTCTGCCCCCATCCCGAGCAGTGGTGAGCTAATAGTTTCTCCTTCACTTTTTGTTATTGTTTTTTTTTTTTTAAAAAAAATCCATGCAATTGAAGAATGTTTGCAAGTGGAAAATAAGTAAAAGTATCTATTATTCATAGAACTTAGAACTCATAAATTAAGGTTGATATGCTGAAGCATTTTAATCAATAGCAGGACTTCTATTAGTCTGGATTCTTTATGCATCTGAACACATGGCTGAAAGGCACAGAATTCTGAGAAAGCCTCTCCTTGACTAAGTGGCAGTAGCTCTGAGCCCCAGGTAGGTCAGAGGGGTGATAACCAGAACCTTCCTTCCCACCCTGAACAGTGAGGTTCAGGGTGTCTCACTAAGGCTGTATACACAGAAAGGAAAGAGTGGGTCAGTCTGCAGCCCTCAGGCTTAAGCAGAAGAGAAATAAATTGTTTCCTAAAATATTTATGCAAAGCAACATCTGCTAAGATCTTCTCTAAGAAAACTTCTGATAAAAGTTAGGGAGCAGATAGGAACAAAATCCTGGACTACCCCCAAAAAGAAAATGTTTATTTTAAATAATGGCAAATTCTGAACGTACATGTAATCAAGGCATGCGTTGTAGGTACTATGCTAGGATGTCTCCCAACAGCCATGGCCCCTGGTGGACACACCCTGCATAATTCAGGACTGTGATGAATCTGACTCCTGGAATTAGGTTATGTTCTGTGGCACAGTGGACTTGAAGAATGGGAGATGACCTAACCACATGAGCCCTTTAAAAGCACAGCATTTTTTTTTTTCCTGTTGGAGGCAGAAGTGAAAATTGGAGAGTCAAAGCACAAGAAGATTTCAACACACTTGCTGGCTTGAAGGTGGGGAACCACACAGCAAGGACTGCAGGCAGCCTCTAGTTTCTGGGCAGCTCCCAATAGCTGGCAAGCAAAGGGTACCTCAGCCCTACAACCACGAGGATGTGAATCCTCTCAATAATCTGAATGAGTTGGGAAGTGCATTCTTCCCCAGATTCTAAAGATGAAAACTCATTCCACTCAATGCCTTGATTTCAGCCTTTGAGACTCTGGGCAGAGAACTCCACTTTTCTGAATGTGAGCTATTCAACAGGTGTTTTTAGTGGCTGATTGTGTGTTAATTAGTTAGGCAGCAATAGAAAACTCCTAAAAATTCCTAGTACATCCACCAAGTAAATCTTTCCAGTGCTGGTCCTACATAGTGCTGCGTAGCGGTGGCTTCAGGGAAAGAGCACCTGCAGGAGAAGGAATAGACTGTGAGCCCTCAACCTGCAGTGCCCAGTGGCCCATGGACTCTTGAGGCCAGTCTGGCCCCTGAAGCCATCTGTCTGGTAGAAAGTATGTGGATCCACTATTATATGCTAGGTGGTGTCAGAGAAATTTCAGAATCTGTTTGAATGTAAGTTTTCTCCTCATCTGCAAAGTGAGTTCTGGTAAAAATGCAAAGAAATAGCCTAAAACATCCAGCAGAGTCCCTGACATGTCGGTAGGTACTCAGTGAATGTTCCCTTCCTTCCTTCAGTCTTTTTGCCAACCTCCTCTTTCTAAAATACAAATTATTCCCAGTTAACAACTTTTCAATGATTCCCCATCTAGTATAAAATAAAATCCAAGTTCCTTTTTAGATCCAAGAAGGCCACTCCTTCCTTCACATTAAGTTCCAACAACACTGGATGGTTGATCATGCTGTGAATGTAGCATGCTTTTTTACTTGCTCTATCTGGGGTGCCTTTCTTATTCCATGCCTGCCAGGTGAACTCTGTTCCATTCACTAAAACCCAGCTCAGGCATCACAACCACAGGAAACTATTCTGGGAAGGCTGTAGATAATGGTGACGACATCTTGCTCTGAGGTACCAAAGTCCTCTGCACATACAGCATATAGCATTTGCATGCCCCACATGGTGGCATTAGGGAGTTTGGACTCCATTATGAAGGTAACACAAAGCCACAGCAGGGTTTCCTTTTTTTTTTTTTTTTTTTTTTTTTTGAGATGAAGTCTCACTCTGTTGCCCAGGCTGGAGTGCAGTGGAGTGATCTCGGCTCACTGTAACCTCCGCTTCCCAGATTCAAGCAATTCTTCTGCCTCAGCCTCCCAAGTAGCTGGGACTACAGGCGCACACCACCACACCCTGCTAATTTTTATATTTTTAGTAGAGACAGGGTTTCACCATGTTGGTCAGGCTGGTCTCCAACTCCTGATCTCATTATCCACCAGCCTTGGCCTCCCAAAGTGCTGGGATTATAGGCATGAGCCACCACACTCAGCCTGCAGGGTTTCAATAAAGGCCTAAAATGGTCATGTGTATATTTTGGAAAAATGACCAGGGCTGTAGAGTGGAAAAATGGATTTGAACAGGGGAAGACCAAGGGCAAGGAAACAATGAGAACCCAGTAAAGTAGGTTGATGAGACAAAGGAAGGGTCCCAGCTAACCAGCATCCCAGGGCAGGGAAATACACCTGGGAGATGGCAACAGTAAACATATGTATATGTATATATAGTGATGAGTACTGGGGTCCATCTCTATTTTGCAACAATGGAGGTCAATCCAGAAGAAGGCAACCTCCAGGAGGAAGTAGCTAGAAGCAAGTGGGAGGAGCTGATCCTACTGTTGACCAGTCATTGTTGTTTGAGATTACCTGCTTGGGTAAGCTTTAAATGATTGAGATATGTTAATGAGCCCTGATTTGAAGGAGGAACTCCAAGTCATGGAGGGTATGAATACGGTAAGAAGAAAGTTCATTTAAAGCAGAAGAAGCTGAGACAGGATCAATGAAGAGTAAACCGCAGCAATTATAAATGACTTAAATGTTAGAGGTGCTGTTTGTCTTTGCAAAGTGGCAAACACTCTCAAATGCTAGAACTGTCTTCCATTTCTTTTCCCCTCTGTTTTTAGCCAATGAAATATGAGTCTATCCTGATCACAATGACCTCAGACCCATCTACATGTGCAGACCCTAAGGAGATTTACGACATTAAAGGAGGCCCTGTCCTTGTCCCTCCGTGGGGCTTTGCCCTCCTCACCCTCTCTGGGCTCAGTTCACACCCCTCTCTCTGGCCCCTCTGGCTCTGAGCTTCATTTCACAGACCTCATCTTGCAGGGCTTGGCACTGGGCCCACTTCAGTGTCTCAGTCCTGACCACTGTGCTTCCCCGATAAGCCAGCCCAGGGTGAGACGTCCCACCATAGCCCCCAGATTCCTCTCTCCAAGTCACTACACGTGTACACAGACAGCCCACACTGGGCACAAGCTCCCCTTGGTTCACAGCCCCGACCGTCATTTGGATAAGCTCTGTATCACAGCAACACAGCTGGGATCCCTAACAAGTTCTTTTCATTTCTGATTTACCATCTTGGTATTGTGCTAATATTCCAGTGCCCTTCTAAGATAAGGCTGCTGTCATACTGCCCTGCTGCCCAGGCTTGGGACAAACAGGAACTAACATTGACGAGAGTACGGATGCCTGTCAAACTCTTTTATTAAGCACCTCCATAGATGAACTCATTTAATTTGTGTAATCTTCTCATTTTATAAAAGCAGACACCAAGGCTGAGTCATTTGAACCAGGTCAGATAATAAAGGCAGTAAATATAGGGTCAGGCTTCAAATTCAGGTCTGTCTGACTCTAAAGCTGGAGTACTTTCAATAATTCAATGCAGCATGCCCAGAAACTGAAGGCTATTCCTGAATGCTGACTCTCCAGTGGCCAGGCTCATTAGCTCTGGGTTCACCTCCTAAGTATCACTGTCCCTGCTCCTGGAGTTTCCATGACCTTTCAGCCACTCCTCCCCCATCCCCCAGGCTGTGATCAACAGCTCAGCCTCATAGATAGGAGTTAGGAGTCGAGTCAGCACATCAAGGAACTGTGCTCTCCTATCTCCTTCCACTCAAAATGCAAGATTAAAGTGCACTCCAATCCCAAAGGGTAAATCCTAGGATCTTAAAGTTGGTCCTCATGTATGTTTCACACAGTGTTATTTAGCCTTTGATTTCATTTCCCAGACAAATGTAAAACTGTCATGGAACAATGCCACTAATGAGTCAAAGGAAATTTAGAACCAATATTTAATATGGTGCCAGTTCTTTGGTTTTGTGTGTAAATAGTCAAAATGTCAATTTTGGAATGACAAAATGACAGATGGGTCAGAGGGGAACTCTTAGAAATCCCAGTGGAAACTCATCTAACAGAGGAGGAAATCCTCAGTCTTGTCTCAAATGGAAAAGCCCCATGATTAATCTCATAAACAAGGCCAAGGTTTATCAAGTCCCCGTCCTTGCCATGCCCCTACCTGAACCCTTCCTCCGTCTCTGTCCTGCTCTGAACACAAGAGAGGCAGCCCCCTTGGCCACTTCTGCCTACATTTGCCTCCAGCTAAGTGAGGGTGCAATTACAGAAAATGTAATGCTTTCAGAAAATGTAATGCTTTCAGAAAATGTTCACTGGAAGCTACTTACTGCTGACACGTGTGCACTGTTGGGAAAAACCATTTACTTATAAGCTAGGGGCTATTCACAACTTGACATCTTTCAAGAAAAAATCACAAGGTGCATTTAATTCAAGTAAGCCACTCAGAGAAACAATTTTTAAAAAATGATGGCATGGGAATTAGAACTTTAAAACTGCCGGATGAGAGACGAATGAGAAAGCAAAAAAAGGGAGAGGTCCATAGCTGTGTGGTTGGATTATTAGCATGGCGGCAGTTGTCTATTTTGGATCAAGAGGACAAAAAGTTGAAATACTGCAGGATGAGGTGAGGTGGATGTAATCGGAGCTGGCAGTGTTTTCATATTTCTGTGAAGTGCTCCTCTATTTCTTGTCACAAGTAAAGAATCATTGGTGCAAACAGAAAGCTAAATGAATTGGAGGTTTAGGAGATGGGAGAGGAGATTACTTTTAAACCAAGATGGGATTGGAAAAATTCTTTGTTGACGGTATGTTTTCAGAATGGAAATCCCACTGCCTATGCAAATGAAACATAGAGAAGGCTAAGAGCTTCTGGCATCTAGCTTTCCCAGAACAGCAAGACGGCCACGTGGCACACATCTTCCAAGTCAGAAACCTCAGTGTTGGTACGACTTAGTGCTGTACTGTACCGAGGTCCACCAAGTCAACTTGATTGCCAGATGCCTCTGCCTGTTGCTGCAGAAAGTATTTCTGAAACCTGGCTGGGTGTGGTGGCTCATGTCTGAAATCCCAGCACTTTGGGATGCCAAAGTGGGTAGATTGCCTGAGCTCAGGAGTTTGAGACCAGCCTGGGCAACATGGTGAAACCCCGTTTCTATTAAAATACAAAGGAAATTAGCTGGGCGTGTTCATGCGTGCCTGTACTCCCAGCTACCAGGAGGCTGAGGCAGGGGAACTGCTTGAACCTGGGAGGCAGGTTCAGTGAGGCAAGATTGCACCACTGCAATCTTTCTCAAAAAGACATTTATGCAGCCAACAAGCATATAAAAATAGCTCCACATCATTGATCATTAGAGAAATGCAAACTCAAATAACAGTGAGATACCACCTCATGCCAACCAGAATGGCAATCATTAAAACATCAAGAAACAATAGATGCTGGTGAGGCTGTGGAGAAACAGGAACAATTTTACACTGTTGGTGGAAATGTAAATTAGTTCAACCATTGTAAAAGACAGTATGGTAATTCCTCCAGGATCTGGAACCAGAAATACCATTTGACCCAGGAATCCCATTACTGGCATACCCAAAGGAATAGAAATTATTTTGTTACATATGTTTATTGCAGCACTATTCGTAATAACAGACAGGGAACCAACTCAAATGCACATCAATGCTAGACTAGATAAAGAAAATGTAGTACATATACACCATGGAACACTATGTAGCCATAACATGTAATGAGATCATGTCCTTGGCAGGAACATGGATGAAGCTGGAAGCCACCATCCACAGCAAACTAAACAGGAACAGAAAACCAAATACCACATGTTCTCACTCATAAGTGGGAGCTGAACGATGAAAACACATGGACACAGGGAGGGGAACATCACACACCGGGGCTTGATGCAGGGGAAGGGGAAAAAGAGAATCAGGACAAATAGCTAATGCATGTGGGGCTTAAAACCCAGGTGATGGGTTGATAGGTGCAGCAAACCACCATCGCATATGTATACCTATGGAACAAACCTGGACATTCTGCACATGTATCCTGGAACTTAAAGCAAAATAAAATATATATTTAAAATTTTTTTTAAAGAAAATTATAGGGTATTGTGTACTTTGGATACATGAATTTTTTTTATATTTCAATAGGTTTACAAACAGGTGGTGGTTTGTTACATGGATAAGTTCTTGTAATTTTCAAGATTTTGGTGTGCCCATTAGCTAAGGAATGTACACTGTATGCAATGTGCAGTTTTTTATCCATGACCCCCCTCCCACACTTCCCCGTGAGTCCCAAAAGTCCAATATCTTATTATTATGCCTTTGCATCCTCATAGTTAGCTCCCACTTATGAATGAGAACATATGATGATTGGTTTTCCATTCTTGTGTTACTTCACTTAGAATAATAATCTCCAGTTTCATCCAGGTTGTTGCGAATGTCCTTATTTCATTTCTTTTTATAGATGAGTAGTATTCCATGGCATATAAATATATCACATTTTTAAAATCCACTTGTTAATGATGGGCA
The DNA here is from genome assembly GCA_963574635.1 of Cheracebus regulus. Classification (NCBI taxonomy): domain Eukaryota; kingdom Metazoa; phylum Chordata; class Mammalia; order Primates; family Pitheciidae; genus Cheracebus; species Cheracebus regulus. The sequence goes on from CAUYQU010091160.1 coordinate 17,713, forward strand.
TTTGGGCTGGTTCTATATTCTTGCAATTATGAATTGTGCTGCTATAAACATGCATGTGTAAGTTTCTGTTTCATATAGTGACTTCTTTTTCTCTGGGTAGATACCCAGTAATGGGATTGCTGGATCAAATAGATCTACTTTGAGCTCTTTGAGGAATCTCCACACTGTTTTCCATAATGGGTATACTAGTTTACACTCCCACCAGCAGTATACAAGTGTTCCCTTTTCACATATTAATGTTAACATCTATTATATTTTGATTATGGCCATTCTTGCAGGAGTAAGGTGTTTATCACCTTACGGTTTTGATTTGCATTTCCCTGATAATTAGTGATGATAAGCATTTTTTCATGTTTGTTGGCCATTTGCATATCTTCTTTTGAGAACCGTCTTTTTACATTCTTTGCACACTTTTGATGGAATTATTTTATTCTTGCTGATTTGTTTGAGTTCCTTGTAGATTCTGGTTATAATTCCTTTGTCAGATGCATAGATTGTGAAGATTTTCTGTGTTTACTCTGCTGTTTACTCTGCTGATTATTCCTTTTGCTAGGCAGAAGCTTTTTAGTTTAATTAAGTCCCATCTATTTATCTTTGTCCTTGTTGCATTTGCTTTTGGGTTCTTGGTCATAAAGTATTTGCCTAAGCCAGTGTCTAGACGGGTTTTTCAGATGTTATCTTCTACAATTTTTATGGTTTCAGGTCTTAAATCTAAGTCTTTCATCCATCTTGATTTTTGTATAAGGTGAGAGATGAAAATCCACTTTCACTCTACTGCATGCGGCTTGCCAATTATCCCAGCCCCATTTGTTGACT
>CAUYQU010091162.1:0-36339 GCA_963574635.1 Cheracebus regulus
CTTGGGACTCCCCGCCCCCTGCCAACAAATCACTAAGCCAAAGGGGAAAGCCAAGCTGGGAGCTGCATCAGGCAAAGCTGGGACAGTAGGTAGAATAGGTATGAGCAGGGCAGGAGGGCTCTTCCCCTGCCCACTAGGAATGTCAGGGGATGGTTCGGCAATCATCTCATTGCCTCTCTAAACGGATAAATTGGCTGGGCGAGGTAGCTCACACCTGTAATCCCAGCACCTTGTGAGGCCGAGGCACATGGATCACTTGAGGTCAGGAGATGGAGACCAGCCTGGCCAACATGATGAAACGCTGAATCTGCTACAAATACACAAATATTAGCTGGGCATGGTGGTGCACGCCTGTAGTCCCAGCTGCTCAGGAGGCCGAGGCAGGAGAATTGCCTGAACCCAGGAGGTGGAGGTTGCCATGGTATCTTGCCACTGCACTCAAGCCTAGGTGACAGAGCCACACTCGTCTCAAAAAAAAGTGATAAATTGGCAGCTGGTGCCAGGGAGAGGCCATTGCCTGATGGTCCACACCTGTTGCATTAAAGTGTGAACTGAATGCAGGCACCAGGGAGAAGCAAAAAGGGGCTTCCAATAAAATGTCAGGTATTGGACGAGTGAGCCCGCCATGTGCATTAAGAGACAAAATGGGACGGGCATGGTGGCTCATGCCTGTAATCCCAACACTTTGGGGGCGCCGAGGTGGGTGGATCATCAGGTCAGGAGTTGAAAACCAGCCTGGCCAACATGGTGAAACCCCATCTCTACTAAAAATACAAAGATTAGCTGGGTGTGCTGGCAGGTGCCCGTAATCCCAGCTACTCAGGAGGCTGAGGCAGGAGAACAGGAGAACCGCCTGGACCCAGGAGGCGGAGGTTGCAGTGAGCCGAGATGCACCACTGCATTGCCCTCTGGCCTGGGCGACAGAGCACAACTTCATCTAAAAAAAAGACAAAATGGGGGAGTATGACCTTGTGGGGGCACTCCACCAGAAAAGGGAAGATAGCCTCAGATGGGCATGCACACAAGCTTCCAAACACATGGCAGGTGCTCCCCTGCCCACTGCGGCAGCCCACCCTAAGAAAGGAATCATGGGAAAGAGTCCAGCCCTAGGATCAAGGATCAAGTCCAGCCCTAGGATCAAAGTCCTAGGATCAAGGTTAAATACCACACTTGACCTCGGTGCCCTCTTGGGTCTCTTCCAATCATACTTCCCTTTCTTTTCTTCTTTTCTTTTCTTTTTTTTCTTTTTCTTTTTTTTTTTTTTTTTTTTTGAGACGACGTTTCACTCTTGTTGCCCAGGCTGAAGTGCAATGGCGCAATCTCAGCTCACCGCAACCTCCATCTCCCAGATTCAAGCGATTTTCCTGCCTCAGCCTCCCAAGTAGCTGGGACTACAGGTGTGCGCCACCACACCAGGTTACTTTTGTATTTTTAGTTGAGACAGGGTTCTTCCATGTTGGTCAGGCTGATCTTGAACTCCTGACCTCAGGTGATCCGCCAACCTTGACCTCCCAAAGTGCTGGGATTACAGGCGTGAGTCACCGCGCCCAGCTCCTTTCCTTTCTTTCTTGTTCTTTTATATATATGTACATATATATATATATGTATTTTTTTATTGCATTTTAGGTTTTGGGGTACATGTGAAGAACATGCAAGATTATTGTATAGGTACCCACATAAAGTGGGGAATAATCAGGAAAATCTAAAAACTAAAACTAAAGAGAAGGATGCAGGGAGAAGCAGCTCTGGGCCTTTGGGCTGAGGTTGCAGGGGTCACCCTTTTTAAATCCCCTCTACAAGCCTCTGGAAGAAGAACATGTAGGAAAAGAGTTTTCAGAAATGAAGAGCCCTGTGCTAGGTTGCCCAGGTATGATGTACAAGCAACCTCCCCAAACCCAGGTCTCTCTGCCCCCATGGGGGCTGGGGTCTTCCCACTCCCCCGTGTCCCTCTGAGCTGTAGCTAATCCGAGTTTCAACACTTGATTTGGAGGTGGCTCTGTCTGGAGTATTCTACAAAAGGCCCACATCTCCTGGGGTCCAAGAGCAGAATTCAGGGTCATGACACAGTCATAGAAGATGGGCATGAGGGCCCCATGGACAGGAAGGAAAGGAGATATGTAGGAGAGGTGAGGCTGCAGGAGGCGTGTCCCGAAGGAAGGCGACAGGCCAGGAGCTGCACGACTGCCTCTGACCCCGTTCTGGGGCAGGCTCCCCACATCATGCGTCCCTGACCTGCCCCAGCCCTTCACCTCCAGGGTTAGTGAAGGGCAGAAACTGAATGGGCAAATAACCCCAATCATCCCCAAATCTAAATGGACCCAGGGTTTTGGAGGGGCTCGTCCTAGATGCCCAAAAGGCTCAAGCCCATTTCCAGGGACTATGGGATAGGATGTGCCCCAGGTTTGTTCTGCCCCCCTGGCCAAGAATGGGTGCCCACAGAAGGTAAAAACAGAGTTTGGGTGTCACACATCATGCAGGGACCCCTCACAGCACGTGATGCAGCTGGCATGAGAAGAGAAGGGGCTGCCATTGGCCGAGCGACCCTCCCCATGGGGCCATGTTCCAACCAGAGATTCAAGGTGTCTGATAACTTGGAATTTGAACCTGGCCTTCCCGTTGGTTGGAAAGGCATGTTTGTCAAGGGAGCCCTCAGGACCTATTTTACTTAACGGCTGTTAGCTGGATTTGAACTTTGAAGTGTTGAGACCTGTGATATGTGGTCCTCCCTTTGTACTCTCACCCAGGCCCTGCATTTGCAGGGACAGAGCTTCCCACCAGCACCAAGAACTCTGCCAGCGTTCACATGTTCAGAAGATATTCACCGAACAGATGAACTTGGGGCCTGGGGTCAGAGGATGGAGGGGCTGGGGCTAGCGGTTGTGAAGTGTAGGGTTTCTTCCCAGGGTCATGAAAATGTTCTCGAGTTGATTCTGATGATGGAGGCACAGCTCTGAATACACTAAAGGTCACTGCATTGTACATTTTAAGGGAGTGAATTGTATGGTATGTGAATGAGAGCTCAATAAACTTGTTTTGTTTTGTTTTGTTTTGAGACAGAGTCTTGTTCTGTCACCCAGGCTGGAGTGCAGTGATGCAATCTCAGTCACTGCAACCTCCACCTCCCAGGTTCAAGCAATTCTCCTACCTCAGCCTCCCAAGTAGCTGCGATTACAGGCACCTGCCACTGCACCCAGCTAATTTTTGCATTTTTAGTACAGATGGGGTTTCACCACATTGGTCAGGCTGGTCTTGAACTCCTGACCTCAGGCGATCTGCCCACCTCGGCCTCCCAAAGTACTGCAATTACAGGCGTGAACCACCACGCCCAGCCTCTAAACTGTTAACAAGACACGACAACCCTGGGAGCCTCTGAAGCGTGCTGCCGCACCACTGACACTGCCATTTAATGTCAAGTGCTGCGTGCGTTCCTCCTGTCATATATACCTCTGATCCTTGTGACAGTTCTGTGATGCAGGTACTCTCCTCTTCACCTTTTAAAAGGGGCATCTGAGGCCCTCGGTGTTGGCCGACTTGCCCAGGCTCATCTGGGAAGCTCAGTAGTGGAGCTAGAACCAACCTAAGTACTTGTGGCACCGTGCCGCCTCAGGGGACAGCTGGATGGGAAGGTTGTCCCCGTGCTCAGCCAGGAAGAAGCCAAATGGTGGACTTTCACAAAGCTCCAGAATGTCTCAACCCCACAGGAGGAAGGCTGTCGTCTTTACATCCCACCACAAAACACAGATATGGTTTTGCATTGGTTAAATTTACAGATAGAATTCTGTAATGAGGCTACTGCCCTGGGGAGAGTCCTAACTGTCCTGGGAAATGGCCCAGTGGCCTGTCAGCCCTCTGGGAAGATGTTTACCTGGTGTCTGGGTGGGATGGCTTGGACACAGGTGTGCTTGTCACATGGCAGTGAAACTGCATTCACACCAAACCCTCATCACCGAGGAGGGGAGAGCCCCCTGACTAGGTGCAGCATCTGAGGATGCTCTCTGTTTAGATCTGGCTGGATCCTCTTTCTCTTCCAGCAGCCAGATTCAGCTGAACCTGACCTTCTTCCCTCTGCCCTCTCCCGGGGTTTCTCGGAGCTCTTGCCACTAATTGTAGAGGGCTCTGGGCATCAACAGTGTCTCCCTGTGCTCATTTAAAAATCTCAGAGTACTCAACTATCGATTTCTAAAGAAGTCCCATTTTCCTGCAATAGTCTTTGCAAAATGCCTGCCCAGATCCATTGTAATTGCCTGGAAGACTACTTTTCTGTATTTGTGAGGCCTTGTTGCTCTTGCACCCTCTCTGTGATCTCCTGGAAATTACTCCAGGTTCTCATTAAGTATGATCAAGGCTGCTCCTTTAAAAGAGAATAGTCAGATGAAGCATCCCTTTGTCCTTTCCTCCTTCCTCCATTCTACAGCCAGGAATGCATAGGAGACAGCTGGAGCTCTAGCAGCCATCTACAGCCATGCGGCAAACTAGAGAATGGAAGCAAAGGCTAAGCATAGTGAAGCAGAAATCGTGAAGGAACATGATACCTCAGTGACCATGGAGCCATGATACTAGCCCTGGACTAACTACTTGTGGAACTGTTTCAAATGCAAGAAAGATCAGCACAATTGGGTACAAGCTGCTGTTCTTTTTGGCACTGCAATTTGTTTTACTTGTTTTTAAACCTCTCATAAATGGAATGTGTGCCCTTTTTTGTGTCTGGCTTCTTTCACTTATTCTCATGTTTGTGGATTCTTCATATTGCTACATAAGGTTCTCGATGGACACATGGGTTGTTTCCAGCTTGAAGTCATTATAAACAATGCTGCCCTGAACATTTTCACACATGTTCCTTGATGCACAGATGTACACCTTTCTTCTGAGAATATACCTAAGAATAAATAGCCAGGTCATGGGACAGACAGGTGGAACCTTAGTAGCTACTGCAAAGAATTTTCCAAAGTTTAGTCATTTGACATTCCCACTTGCACAGTATGAGAATTCCCATTGCTCCACTTCCTCACCAACACTTAGTATTGTTTGCCTATTTCATTTTAGCCATTCTGGAAACTACGCTATGGTTTCAGCTTATGATCTTTGGCCATTTGGATATCCTCTTTTGCAAAGGACCTACTCAAGTGTTCTGGCCAGTTTTCTATTGAGTTGTTGGCCACTCTTCTTACTGATTCATAGCTCTATTCGGGCTATGACTTCTTTGATGAATATATGGATTGCAAATATTTTCTCTCATTCTGTGACTTGTTTTTTCACTCTCTTAAGAGTGTCATTTGATGAATCAATTTTCAAATAATAAAATCCATCAACTTTTTCTTTATGGTTAATAAGTTTTAGTCCTAAGTCATCTTTGCCTACTCCTTTGTGTCTTTCTCGAAATGTCATAAATGTTATAATTTTACCTTTCATATCTTGATTTGCAATCCATCTCCAACACACTTTTGAATGATCTGTCAGACCCCATGCAGGTGAGAAACCTGTTTTTAATGGTCTGACTAGAGTCTAACTCAGCCTTACGCATAAATACCAAGTAGTTTTTGCACTGTTTAATACACACTTAGTTTCCCAGAATGTAACTCCTGTGTAAATTTAGAGAAGATTGCATTTTGTTTTATTTGGAACTTTACCAAGATTTGAATCACCATTTCAGAAAAAACACGTCACTGACAAAGAAGCTGCCCAAGGCACATGAGTCCCCAGTAACACACTTGTGCCGGGCTGCATCCTAGGGAATTCTGTGCTTTATGCACACACTTCATCGGCTCTCAAATTGTCAACTATTAAGGAAAAGACGCAACAATCTTCCACTGATTTGTGTCTAACTTCTCTTAAACCCAAGCACACCCTTTGTAACTTGGAGCATGTATCTGATCACTTCAAATACATCCTCTCAGCTGGTCCTGCTCAGTGCCTAGGTATTGGCACACATATTATTTTATGATAAATCACCTATTTTAATGTCTCTTTTCTATCACAACCAGGGAATTATATGAATTTGGGAAGGAATTATGTGTATAAATATATTTTATGTAGTGGCAAGATAGTAAGCAGATTTTGCAAAGTATTTGCTATATGAAGGAGCCATGTGGTTGATGTCATCGGCTTTGCCCAGAGGGCCTCACCTTCCAAGTCGAATGGGCATATTGAGGTGTTTTCCTAGCCACAAGAGCAGGTCTTTTCCAAAGTGGAATTCCCCTTGGGCCAATGAGAGAAGTATTTCTTCTCATTAAATCTGTCTCCCACAACCCCAGGACAAACAACAGGTGATCACTCAAAGCCATTTTGCCTGGGTCCGCCATCTACCTGCCTGAAATCACAGGTGGGCCTGCTCTGGTTCTTTGCTGGGTTTAGTTTCACAGTTACAAAGGTCTGAGATCAAGCCCCAGCTCTGCCCCAATTTAGCCATGTGGCTTTGGGTGGTACATCAACCCTCTGCCAGCCCATAGCATGCACTTACTAAGTGAGTCAGAGAAAACGTACATGGCATAGTTGTGAAAGTCATAAGATAGTAAAACCACAATGCATGCTGAGTGCTTCCTATCAGCCAACTTCCGTGCGAGTGCCTCAGAAGGAGAATCTACTTTCACCCTCACAACCCTACCATGAGTGCAGGGACCAGGATTCATCCTCATTTTACAGATGAGGAAGGAGAAGTCACAGAGAGGATAAGTAAACTGCCCTGGGCCACACAGTTGGTAAATGGCATGGCAAGAGGTGAACCCAGGCTGTCTGATTATCTCCCATTAAATGATAGCTTGGGCTGGGCGCAGTGCCCCATGCCTGTAATCCCAGCACTTTGGGAAGCAGAGACGGGTGGATCACCTGAGGTCGGGAGTTTGAGATCAGCCTGACCAACATGGTAAAACCCCATCTCTACTAAAAATACAAAAATTAGCTGGGTATGGTGGTGGGCACCTGTAATCCCAGCTACTCAGGAGGCTGAGGCAAGGAGAATTGCTTGAACCCGTGAGATGGAGGTTGCAGTGAGCAAAGATTGCACCATTTCACTCCAGGCTGGGCAACGAGAGCAAAACTCCATCTCAATCAATCATTCAATCAATCAATAAGATAGCTTGTAGGGGAAGAAGTGCCAAGAACAGGAAAGACACTCAGAAAATGGCTGCTCTTGGCCATTATCAGGTATTCATTGTTGCATAGTTCTGAACATCTACATTGATGGTTCCTCCCACTGCCCACCAAAAAATAGTTGCATGCCCTTGATTTAACTGCATTTAATATACACCACAGTCACTGTTAAACAAGTTGATTTCTAATATCCCAACTACCTAAATTTGGCAGGATTTGTCAATAGAACAAACACTAGTGAATGTGATGTTAATTTTAATTTCTTTGCCTATGCTATAGGCAAGTCTGTGTTTGTGTTGGAATGCATGCTGATATTTACCTAAAATAGCCAATCCCATAAACAATGAAAAGCATACCATGTTGAAAATATTTCCAAGCCCCAGGCCACTTATGCCTGGAAATACTTGACACAATGAAGCACATCTACCCCCCTGAAGGCCGGTTGTAACAGTCTCTAGATCCTGAAGAATGTTGTCTGATGTAGACCAAGGTCAGGTATGGTAAATATAGTGGCTTCCAGCACAAAATAGACTCCACTTCCCAGCAGGTGTGGCTGCTGAACTTTCCATTTTTGAAAATTTGCGGGCTGGGAGAATTTTAGGGAGCTTTGTATAAGGTGGTGTCATGGTGGCCATCCAGAAAGCAGCAGGACCCTGGAGTTTAAAGCTGACTTTCAAGTTGAGCCTCTGCTATCATGAAGTAGGCAAGAGGCCTCAGGCCCCTGGGTTTTTGCTTCCTTATCTGTCAAAGGAGAAGGTTGTACTAAGAGGATTTCTAAAGCACCCTCAGGTCTGGACCTTCCAGGATGCCACAGCAGCTAAGAAGTCTCATGCTCCCCATGATTTTAAATCAACTGGTGCTGGATCTCATTGTGAACAAGTCAGAATTTGCTTCTCTTCTAACTGTGAGTTAGGCCCATCACTGCACTTCTCTGAGCCTCAGTCTCCTCCTTAGTACAATTAGGAATAATAATGCCATTCTCACAGGGTTGTTGTAGAGGTAACATTTAAAAGACCTAAATATAAAATAAATGCTCAAAAAATGTCAGTTTCTTGCTGCCATGCATTTGCCCACCTTCTATTTTCCCCATGTTCCCCACTCTGCAGTCAGACCCCCCCCCAACCTGAGACCCCTGCCTGCCCGTCCTGTCTTTCCCCAGCAGTCTGGAGAATCCAGATGCTCGCTTCTTCTGCCCCAAACCAGCATCCACTTCTGTACCAACAGTCACAATGGAAACCACCTAATAAAATGATGCAATTGCTCATGTCACGTTTGCACTGAGAATTCTAATGGTAGTGTTTCGGCGCCCAGAACAGAGAGGAATCTGTCGTTTAAAGATGGCAACGTTGGATGAAAAATTTCATTCTTTGATGATGCTAGAAAAAGAAGTGTTCGGACTGGTTTCTCTTCTCAATGTGCATCATGCAAATGAGTAGCCGGTCCCCCAATGTGACTTATTTGATTCCATGACCTGTCTCTTTTTTCTCACGGCAAAATAACCCATTTTATTAGATCCATCTCAGGAGCTTTACCAGTGGGTAAAGTCTTAGAGATGGGATTCTTATTTTCTTTCTACTGTCAGCCACCCCAAATTCTTTTGGGAAGTAGGTGGAGCATAAATGAAAAATTGGTAAACAGAATTCTTTCTTTGGTCTCCTACAGACAGACCTTGGTCTCTTTGGGCTACTTCATGGCTCCTGAGCTGTAATTATTGGTTGCTTTTTTCAGTGTCCCTCTGAACTGAGAGTCTTTAGTTGTTCTAAATTCATTTGGGCTCTTTCTGGACCCAGGAATTAAAGGTGACTCTTTATTCCTGTAAGTAAGAGACAGCCCAGTCTAAGGAAACATTCCAGGGCTGTTTGCACCGCGTGTGGCAAGGAGGGCCAATTAAAGCTACCCCCAGCATCCTCTGAGTGAAGTTTGAGGTGGCCTTGGGAGACAGGAAGTGTCTTTATGAGTCTCATCTCCAGCCTGGAGGACATTTCCTTCCTGTAGCCCTGAGCCCTGGGGCCCTGGAGTCATAAAAATTAAGACAGAGCCCATTGGGCCAGATGAATGGGGGGTGGTTTTATTGGCCCCCAAGTATCCCTAATATTATGAGATTTGGGAAAGCCCTGAACTACTCTGGACTTTTGAAAGCAAGAGAGCCTTTCCCCAAAGTCTCCACAAGCTCCACTTCATCATAGTTGATTCCCAAAACCCTTTCACAATTCCTCCCTACCTTGTGGGGAATTGAGTGGAGTGAGAATCTGATTGAAAGACATTGCAATCTTTGGTCTTTAATAACAATAATGAAAACAAATAATATCTATTGAGCACTTTGCATGCATTACTTCACTTCATCTTCACAACTCTCTGAGGTCAATACCATTATTATTCTCACTTCACAGAAGAGGGGACCAAGGCTGAGAGGGAAAAAAATAAGTTTCTCAGGGTTAGTAAGTGACAGAGATTCAAACCCAGCCCTGACTGGTCCCCAGAAGCCTCACTTTCAACCACCGCATGAGTTTTCTGCCTGCTTTGTCCTAACACTGAAAGGTTGATACTTCAGGTCCTTGTACCTGCACCGAACCTGGAATGCCCTAAGTGCATATGCCAGACGGGAGAGGACACAGAGAGCCCAGTGGCTAGAAAGGCAGGCTCTGGGACCAAATGGCTCAGGTTGAAGCCAGCCCCAGTGCTTACCAACTGTGTGGCTGTGGGCAAGTTACTTCACCTTCCATGCCTTTGTGTTCCTGGTATGCATAGGAAGAATCATTTCTTATCAGGTTGTTGCGGCGATGGGAGATGGGATGAGTTGCACAGATAAAGCACACATCAGCATTTGGCCCACTGGACAAGCTGTATGAACACTGGGTGTTTTCGTCAGCTCTACGCTCTCTACCCCACTTGGATATCCAGTAGGCAATGCAAGTTTGGCAGAGCCAAAACTGAACTCCAGATCTTCCCTTCCAAACCTGCTTTTCTCCTAGTCTTGCCCATCTCAACACCTGACAACTGTGTTCTTCAGGTGGCTGAAGTCAAGAATTTTGGAATCATCCTGGATATGTCTCTTTCCCTCACACCTCATATCTAACTTCTCTGCAAATCTTTTCAGCTTTACCTTTAAATATATCCAAAGTCCAATCCTATCTCACCACTCCACTGGTACCACTTGGTCCAAGCCATTACCATCAAGAGAAGCATCTCCCCTGGATGCTTCCAGAAGCCCTCTGAATGGGCTCTCTGCTTCTGCTCTTGCCCATAACACAGGAGGCTTCATGTCACCCTACTCCAGACCGCATGTGGCTCCCCACCTCACCCAGAGAAAATGTCAACGGTCCGATCATGCCTGCCTGCCGACAGCCAATCCCCACCATGGCCCCTCTTGTTTAGTCCTCTCCAGCCCCATGGGCCTCCCGCTTTCCCTTCTAGAGACTTCGGCCCTGTCCTTCTTACTCCTGAAAACTCTTCCCCAGATATCTGCATGCCTCATTCCTTTACCTCCTGTGGTCTCTGCTCCACAGGACTGCACCAAAACAGGTTTTCTGTCCATCCTAAGGGAAACAAGCCCTAAGTTGTCTTTTGACTGTGTGTGTCACAAACCAATGAATCATCAAACCTCCTCCTACCCTGACTCTGCTTTCTGCACTTCTTCCCAGTAGCACCTGTGGAATGGGCTATCCTCAGATCAAATTCAGGAAAGGTAGAAAGGAGTGGGCAGAGTGCTTGAGAAACTCATCTGATGGAAATATGATTCCTTTGGTTAAACAGGAAGACATTATATAGATAAATATATTGTATGGCTTTTGCTAAATAGCACATGATTGGTCAGGTCCAAATGCTGTTTTGGATGAAGTAATGCTGAGAAAGGCATTTTGGAACAAACTTGAGAAGTATTCAACCTCCTTTCTAAAATAACACCCGAGATAAGGTTGGAAACACAAACTAGGGCCTCTGAATGAAGAGGTCAGATTGAACACAAATATCTGGTTGCAATCCCCCAGGAAATCTTGCTACAACCATCATTATGGGATTCTCTTTAAAGGCATAAACTTACAAAGATAAATGAAAGAGATGAACATAACGAAACTTTAGGAGCTGGAAAGCTCATGGATGAGAAGTAACTGACTGAGCAGCCCTGCCAGAGGTGAATCCCAACCCAATAGGCAGGAAAATCCATGAACCCTGGATTTCAACCAATCTCCATTAGTTTTTACTCTTTCCCCACAGCTTTGTTCTCAGCCCCAGAAGTACCCGTTGCCACAGATTCCTGGGTTTTTCTGAGCATTTGCTGCATGAACCCATTAGCATCAGGACAACTCAGGAATCTGTAGCAACAGGTACCTCTAGGACTGAGAGCAAAGCTGGGGGGAAGGAGTATAAAATAATGGAGGTTGGTTGAAATTTGTTTAGAAGTAGTTAAATGCCTGGATCCCCACCGCAACTCCAAACTGCTAGGCGTCTGCTCCTTCTCCACCCTGGCAAAAGACTGACAATTTGCTTTCCAGGGAGGGTAAAACATAGGAACGCTGGACTGTGTGACATCAGATCTAGTTAAGATCAGGGATATCATATGTATTGGAAACAGGGATATCATATGTATTCAGTGACTATGGACATACCAGATGTTAAGACTCCTCCTTCCCCAACTCTCTCTCCACTACTGGACTTCCAGAATGCTTGCAGCCATGCCTCTGCCCTCTAGACAGTAGGTTGGAAGGGTCTTCTCTGCAAAGTCTGGCAAGTCCAGGTAGAAAGATCTGAAGATACTCACTGAGACTCCCCCTAAAATTGGCAAAACAGAACTCCTACAATAAAGCTCACAGTCAAAAAAATCCACCCATTCAGACAATCATAGATGAATAAACATCTAAGGAAAACCTCCGTTAGGAAAGTCAGAGAACAAAGCAAACAAATAAGAGCAACTTGGGGAAAACAGAAATTACACAAGAAGAAAACTTCCAAGAATAATCAACATTTGAGAGGTAAGAAAAGACATTGTATCCATGAAAAAACAAAACAAAACAACAGACTGCTATAAAACAAGAACACTTAAGAAACAAAAACTATTTCTTGAAATCGAAAATGTAAAAAGAGAAAAAAAACTTTGTATAAAAGATTGAAAGATAAAACTGAGGAACATTTTCAGAAAGGAAGTCAGAAAAACAAAGAGACAGAAAAGAGAAAATAGCTCGAAGATCAGCCCAAGAAGTCCAACATTCATGTAAGAAGAGTACCAAAAAGAAAGAATAGTGAACATAGGGCAGAAGGGAGATTCATCAAAAACAGCAACAAAACAAGAATATTTCCCAAACTTGAAGACTGCAGATTGAAGGGGACCTCTAAGATTGCAGCATATTGGATGAAAATATACTCACACCAAGGTACAATATTATATAAAACTTCCAGAACACTGGGAATACAGAAAGGACCCTACCAAGTTTCTGAAGGGAAGGAGAAAAACAAATCACATGCCACAGTCAGGAATTAGAATAAATTCAGAATTCTCAATGGCACACAGGGAGAAAATCCCACAAACAAACAGAAAACAGGGCAGTGACTTCAACATTTTAAAGAAAATTATTTTCAACCTAGAATTCTATATCCAGCCCAATTATCACTCTAACATAAGAGTGGAATAAAAATACTTCAGACTTGCAAACTCTCAAACAAAATTTTAACTTCTACATGCTTTTTCCAAGAAAGCCATTGCAGGGTGTACTCTACCAAATGAGGGAATAAACCAAGGAAGAAAAATAAGAAAAAAGACAAGCCACATATATTAATTTCCTAGAGTTTTATTGTTTTCCACAACCAAGTCCCACAGACTGAGTGGTTTAAAACAATAGAAATTATTTATTGTGTCACATACTGTTCTGGAGACTAGGAATCTGAAATCATGATGGCAGCCAGGCCACACTCCATCTGTGACCTCTAGGGAAAGATCTTTTCTTGTCTCGTCCAGCCTCTGTGGGGCCCAGGCATTCCTTGGCTTGTGACAACAGAACTGCAGTCCCTGCCTTCTCTCTTCACATGGCTGTCTTCCCTCTGTGTTTTCACAAGCTATTCCCTCTGTGTGTATCTGGCTTTGTGTCTCTTTTCTTCTTGTAAAGACACCAGTCATACTGGGTTAAGGGCCCACCCTACAATTGTATGACCTCATTTTATTTAATTACATTGACAATGATCATATTTCTAAATAATGTCACATTCTGACCTTCTAGGAAGAATATGAATTCTCAGGAGACAATATTTCACCCAATACATCATACAGAAACAAGAGGTGAGAGTAGTGCTAGGATAAGGGTGAAGGATTAGCCCAGGCTGACAGCTGTGTAGGGGTAGAGATGAACTAGCCCAGACAGAGCAGGTGAGATATCTTTGGGAAGGTGAAATTGAGAGAATTTATGAGAATGGGAACACTGAAAGGAGATTTAGGAGTTGAATTAATAAGTACGGAAGAAACTGAGCAAATAAAAATAGCAACAATAAAAAGGCAATTTTTAATTCCAAGGAAAACAAAAGATTGGCTCAGGCATAGTTCTGCCAGGCATACATAAAGCTATGTAAGAAACAATGACAACTGCTCAAGCCAAAATTACAATATAAATATAAGGAGAAGGTGGGGGGTATGGGAAGTCTTAACATAGACGTAGAGGGAGGGGTGATAAGCCCTGTCTTCCACAGTGGCAAGTTAATGGGTAATAAAAAACCAAAAAAGCTGGAAGCAGCAATTCAAGCATAGATAGAGATAGGGAGTGAATACTCAAAGAGTTGTCAACATTGTTCCTGGAGATGGGAAAATGGGAGGGAGGAACACTGAGAAATGTAATTTGTCTTAACAAACCTTGTAAAATTAGTTGAGCTATGCATATTAAAAAAAAAATCTAAATGAGAACAAGAGGCACATATTAGACCAAATTATCTACAGAATTGTGTATGACACCCTACACCCTAAGTATGTTTTATTATTGAAATAGTCTATGGCGAAACTCTAGAGTGGGCTAACATGGTTCTCAATCAAAGGCAATTTTGCCACTGCCTTCCTCCCACCCCTAACTCAGGGGACATTTGCCAATGTCTAGAGGCATTTTTCATAGTCACAGCTGGGGATGGGGCTGCCACTGATGTCTCCTGGGTAGAGACCAGGGATACTGCTAACCATCTTACAAGGCACAGGACAGCCCCCCACAATAAAGAATTATGTGCACAAAATGTCAATAGTGCCAAACTTGAGAAACACTTGCTTAATGGATGTGTGCCCTGCAGACTGCTGGGAAGATAAACCTTAAAACCCTGAAAGTGAAGAAACCATGGAAAGGCTGACTAACCTAGATTTTGGGATGGTTTTTAAATGTCTGCAGATTATTTGATACTCCTCTCCTCAAACGGTGGATTCTAATTGCACTCTCCTCCAGTGTGGGCTAGACTTAGTAACTTCTTTTTCTTTTGAGACAAGTCTCTCTCTGTCACCCAGGCTGGAGTGCAGTGGTGTGATCTCGGCTCACTGCAACCTCCATCTCCTGGGTTCAAGCGATTCTCCTGTCTCAGCCTCCCAAGTAGTTGGGATTACAGGCGCCCACCATCACGTCTGGCTAATTTTTGTATTTTTAGTAGAGACGGGGTTTCATCATGTTGGCCAGTCTGGTCTCGAACTCCTGACCTCAGGTGATCCACCCACCTCAGCCTCTCAAAGTGCTGGGATTACAGGCATGAGCCACTGTGCCCAGTCAAAACTTAGTAACTTATTTCTAATAAACAGAATAAAGTGGGAGTGACCGTGCAGACTAGGGGACTAGGTGCTGAAAAGCCAGGTGAGGCCGATTTCAAAATCCACACTGATCATCCTGCACCATGCCACTTGTAGAACACTGATTTACATTCCTCAAGATTGCTTGAATTCTCTTCCCTCTGTCTTCTCACTAAGAACTCTGCTAGTCTTCTCCCTTCCCCCCATACATGCACACTCTTTAAAAAATGTCTTTTAATAATTGTTCATTACTGAAATTGAGTGTCTATGTATTTCACTAGGGAGACTCAGAAAGCCCTCAGAGGGACTGAATGCAGGAACTGTGAATTTAAAGCTTCTTCAAGACTTTTCCTCATTCTCTTTTCTCAGGGTCTAGATGTGCAGTGATTCTGCCTTGCAACCTCCCTTCTCTCTCCGCATACCCCACCCCTCCGGATCTCCATCTTTTCTGGCCTGAGCACAGCATTCTCTCAGCCCCATTCCCCCTGGAAAATATGGAGTCTGCCTTGACATTGACCTGTTATAGAGCTGTGCAGCAGTTTCCATGCAGCCAGCCTGAAGGTTTTCCAGACATTGCCTGCATTCACCCACCCTCTGCATGGCACAGCCTGGCAGCTCCCCAGGGCCTGGCACCCCAGGACTGTGGCTGAGGGTGGGGGTGCAAACTGGCATCTATGCTTCTCCCCACCACCCAACTCCAGACTCCCTGAATGTCTAGTCCTTGAGAGTTAATAGCTAAGAAAGACAAGAACTTCCTTCCTGTGATCTAGAATAAGCTAAGGGTGAGGGTGGGAAAATATTACATCTTTTTGTTGTTGTTCTTTGTGGTTGTAGATAACTATTCTCATCATATTATTTAGGTCTTATTTGGTTTAAGTGGCATAAATCCAATTCCAACTGGATTTGGCAAAAAGGGGAGCTTAATAACAAGGTATCAGGGTAAGCTCTAAGTAAGCTGAAGAAAGGGCAGGGATGCTGCCAGATGGGGTTGCCATGTACAGTTGTACAGGCACAACCCCAGTGGCCATTATCACACGGTGGCCAGATGAAGGGACTTCCTGGAGCTATGCAGGACACAACTTGCCTCACATTTCTGTGTTTCTACTCCAGGTTTCAGAAATAACTGAAAGCAGGGTCCCAAATGCTACCAAGACCCTGTCTACAGCTCTGAAATCAGCTTCTCCCTGAATACTGACTAAATCCCTCTCCCTAAAGAATGGTTTCATTTGGGGTAGCCTGAATCCAGTTCCCACCCTAGGCCCATCATCTCTGCTTAGCAGGCAGCAGGAGATAGAAGAGCCTGGCCTCCGGGAATTTAAAGCTTTTAACCTCTACTTACTTGTCTTTATTTTTGGAACCTCCAGAGCCTTTCAGGAGCTAAGTGGCCAATGGTAGGTAAGATGATGTGGAAGCAAAATTGCTCCAACTCAGGAATGGGTGTGAATTCAGCTAACCTCCTCCAGGACGTTCATCTGATGGGGACTGAAGAATTTTGGCAAAGTGGGAGCTATATGCATATTTTGAATATTTGGGGGGACTCGTGATCCTTGTGCAGACGTCTCCCAAGTTCCCTGTCTTGAAAGCAAAAGACACCAGCTATCTTCCCAAAGGAGGTGCCCGCTGATGTTTGGGAACTGCCTCTTTCAAGGGGTCAGAGAGAAGAAACAGCACTCTGGTTATGTTAAAGTTATCTTTCTTCTGCCCCCCTCTGTTTCATTTCTCCCCCAACACAGGTTGGGAGGGTGCACCCCTCTTGGCCTTTCTAGCCCCGATAGGACCCTCTTCATATCCTTTTAGAACCCCTAGCCTTTCACCCCGACTCTGATCAGTCACCAAAGCTCAGTAGTTTGGACATTAAAGCAGGGAGGGGCTCTCTGGGTGTCATGAAATCAAGGGGTTACCCTGAAAGGGCCAGGGGCAGGGAGGTGAGTGGAATGAGGGAAAACAAATACAGCTGCCACGTGCCCTACATATTCTTGGATCATTTAATCCACACGTAACAAGGGAGTGCACGACTATTAATGACCAAAATAAATAGTAATCAATTATGATGGTGGTAATTATGCTTTTGAAATTAGCCTGGGAAAGGATGACCGAGGCAATTTTTTATTCTAGCTCGGGAAAAACGGGACGCCAGCTGGGGCTAATAAGAGCTTTCACTAAGGCGCTGAGATTCATCCAGGGCTGCGAAGAAAGCCCTCTCTGTCCCAAGGCCAGGCCCTGACATTCCTTCTGCTTTTGAACAAGAACTGAAAGGTGGCGAGACAGTTCTTGCCTTGGCACGGGGTGAAGTCGGCCTCTGAAAAGGCAGTGATCATTCTCGACAGTGCAGCGTGGGGAGTTTCGTTTCCTTGCCCGCCCCCGGCACCCCAACCCCTGGTCTCTATGCTCCTGGGTTGCAGCACCGGTGATGTGTGCCTGGAGCTGACGGCGCCCGCCGACGCTGGATGACAGGGGCAGAGGGTCTGGCAGGGCAGGACACGCCAGGGAGTTCGCAGGGACTGGCTGGGCAGAGAGACAGGAAGAAAAAAAAAATGTGGTTTCTGTAAAAGGGGCTGTGTGTCCTTCCCCTCCTCGAGTTGCCCCGGGAGCTGCTGCCGAGATGGTCACTAATATTTACCTTCCAGCCCTTCCATCCCGGAGAGCATATGTACCCACGCACGGACCTCCCCGCCTCTTCCTCTGCTCCTGTATGCCCAGCGCTCTTGGGACTTTGATGGAAGTCTTCTGCTGCTAGCTCCTGCCTCAGTTTCCCTCTCCGCCTCACTCCTTTTCTCTCTCTGTCTGCCTCTTTCTGTTTCTCTCTTGCTATATAGGAACTAAAGAAGGCCTCTCACTTAGCCACCTAGTAGCAGTCAGGAGTTTAAGGGTTGGTGGGAGTAACCTTCTCCCTCTTTTTAGTTCTGACAGAGACAATGAACAGGAGACTCACCACCTAAGCATCCATCCCCGTCTCAGCTTCATTCAAAGGCTCTCAGTCAAGAGTGAGTCCCCGCTCCTGGGTCCCTCTATCCAAGGAAGTGGAAATTTTGCTTGTCACAACTGGGGTGGCAGATGCTCCTGGCATCTATCTAGTGGATAGAGAGAGACGCAGCTAGATGTCCCACAATGCACACAGCGAAGTATTAGCCCATCCAGAATGTCAACAGCACGGGCTTAAGGATTAAGCAAGCATCTAATCACCCCTCACAGGCTGGCCTCCTGGGAGACTGTGTTGGGGGGTGTGAGCTCCTGAAAGCAACTTCTACAGCAGAGATCTCAGGCAGAAAACAGGGCCAGCCAGAGGCCCCGCCTCCCCCGCCCCACCCCACGCCGTAGCCTGCACAGTCAGCAAAGACAGTGTCTCCGCCCCCTGGGGCCAGCATTGGCCATTCAGATTAGCGGCTCCAGGAAAACTAAGGAAAGAAGAGAATATTGCAGAAGCTCTCTTCCTAACACCTCTGCCGGAGAGAGAAAAATCCTCCTGTGTGGGAGAGAAGGACCTGGGGAGAGGAGAAAAGGGGGTTGGTTTCTAAGCCAGTTCAGGTTGATGGATGTTCAGACTCTGGTGGACTCAGGAGATCCTCCCACGTGGCTCATTGATGGCCTGGAGCTGGGAACAATCCTGAAAACATCGCCCTGTTCTCAACATGTATTTGGCAGCGGTGTGTAAGGCTTGCGCCAGGTGGTCTGCCAGCTCTAATTCCATCCATAGGACAGGCTGTAAGATTTTCATTTCCACTTTACAGATGAGGCAACTATGGCTCAAGAAGATTACGTGTCTTGACTGAGACCATACAGCAAGCCATGGAGAAGCTGTAGTAGGGACTGAGTGTTAACTGAGATCACTCGCAGCCTCCCTGGAATCTGCATCTAAGGACCAAAGACCAGAGGGCATCAGACAACAACGTTGATGAGTAGACTAAAGCGTGAGGCAGCAAAATGAGCTCTAAAAGAGCCTAGATGCTCTGGTATAGGAAGAACTGGGCTGAGAGCAGTGAGGCCCAAGGTCTGAACTACGTGAGGGTGGTGGAGAAAGTAAACATGAACTCCATCACTAAATCTCCCATACCACAAATCTAAGGTGTGCCCATCTTTGACTAGGTCTCTGAAAGAGTCATCTTGTAGAACTCTTCAACTCAAAATAACTATCAAAAACAGAGTTTCTTGGCCAGGTGCAGTGGCTCACGCATGTAATCCCAGCACTTTTGGAGGCTGAGGCTGGTGGATCACCTGAGATCAGGAGTTCAAGACCTGAGAGCAAACTGGCCAACATGGTGAAATCCCATCTCTACTAAAAGTACAAAAATTAGCTGGCCTTGGTGGCAGATGCCAATAATCCCAGCTACTCGGAAGGCTGAGGCAGGAGAATCACTTGAACCTGGGAGGTAGAGATTGCAGTGAGCCAAGATCATGCCATTGCACTCCAGCCTGGGTGACAAGAGTGAAACTCCATCTCAAAAAAAAAAAAAAAGAAAAAGAAAAAAAAAGAAAGAAAATGGAGGTTGTTTAGACTGGACTTAAATCCTAGAGATTTGGGTAATGAGGACAGGGATGATCTGACAGGATGATCCTGTACTGAGTGCCAACTATGTGAGAGGTACTCTGTAGACCAACACACAGATGACTTCATTACCTCTTCCCCAGAATCCCATCAGGTACTCTCAGTCCCAGTTTTTCAGACCAGGAAATTGAGCTTCATAGAAGTTATATAATTTGCCCAGTACTTCCCAGCCAGTGGCAGAGCCAGTGACGCTGACATTTACCCGAGCATAATCTCCTGGTGCAGGATCCATCATTATCAATGGGTACTGGGCTATAATGGAGGCATAGCCCCATTGGAGCTCCTGTCAGGGAAGATCCTGGGGGATCCACAACACTCTCCCTCCAACCCTGTGTGCTTCTGTCAGAGACAAAATCCTGAAGTACACACCCAGTAAGCCCTGTTAGTAAGGCAGACACTGGCTTCTAAAAAGCCCACACACAGCAAGATGATGCCGGTGTCCATTTGGTGTCCTCAGAAGAAAGGCCTGTCCTATTTTGTTTTCTGCATTGACCCATTCCAGGGACAGGAATTCTTCCATATAGACACCCTCAGGCTGCTGCCTAAGCCAATTTCCTCTCTCCAGTCCAGAGGGGAGATGAAGAACAGCTGGTGGCCACCGTCTCTAAAAATCTTTTATAAACCTGAAGACTTATTATATAATCAGTCTTCTCCAAGTGAAATCATCTCAGTTCTTCTAAACTTTTCTCAGGGATTATTTATTCTCCAAGTTTCCTTTACAAATTAGTTGATTGCTTTGGAAGTTCTCTCTGTTCCTCTTATGGTACAGAGACCACAGCCAACCACAATGTAGAACCTGTCACTCTACAGAACAAGTGTTTTCTCACAAATGTTGGCAGAGGGTGATTTCCTAATAAAGCCAACACGGAAGGAACCATGATGGGGTGAAAACCTCAAAGAGGCCTGAATGCAAATCTTGGCTCCCCCACTCCTCATACTAGCTGTGTGAATTCAGGACAATCAGCTGGGCTTGCAAAGCAGAGGGAATGACTTTCCTTAAGACCCTAATGACAGTCTAAGTTAAGCACTTGACACCTAGCAGGAATGCTCTATCCAGTAGCTATTGTGACTTTACTATGAATTTACTATTACAGCCTCTGTTCCCCACTATGAAATATAGTTACTTTGTTATTTATAATCCTTCAGAATCAAACAAGCAAACCCAATACTGGAAGTTCCTCCATAATCCTGTTTGCATCCTGAAGAAGTGAGCCCTCCATTCTGGATGTATTTGAACAAGACCGCTCATACCTCTAAGGGTTGTCTGGGAAAGGGTTCCTAATTTTATTGGGGGTGGGCTTGGTAGCCTCTTAAAATTCCTTCCAACTCCAAGATTCTATTTAGAATCCAAGTCGATCCAGCCTCTTATATCTAATCCATTTTTCCGAAAAGAAATCCAAGCAGATTTTCAGTGAGGGAAATACAGAATAGATGTTACCTTGTACCCCTCATAGCACCATTCCTCCAGCTCTTATTAGGCATGCCTATTCCCCAAACCTCCCCCCACTGCCCCCATGCTTCCTCTGATGGTCTTCCTCTTCCAAGCTTCCCCATGAATGCTCCCTCTCCTTTCTGTTGGGTCAAGCAATGCAGCTTTTCCCCCAAACAAGCCTTCCCCATCGAGGTCAACTGCGGCTAGCTAACAGAATCCACATCCTCAATAGGCAGTCTAGAGACTGGAGAATGCCCTCTGGGGTCTGACTGTACAACCACAGAGACGTATCTGTGAATTCATTTCCTCAACCCACAATTGTTTTCTGAGAGAAATTTCTATAAGACAATTTTCTCCATCTTCTTGCAGACAATTTAACGACTCCTGTCTCCAGTTCCAAGAGCTTTTATTTCCTCCCTGTAAAAAAAATTATGCTACCAATATCCATATTTGTATAATATTTTTGAAATTCTCTCACACTTTTTATCTATTGACTTTATGATACTTTTTGTCTGGACATTTGTAGCATCTCATGTTAATGCTGTGGCATTACAGTTGGCCTATATCAAAAATCTCACACACTTTTGGATAAATCAGCATGAAACCTATTTTAGGGTTGAGGTTTCAGGTTATGAGGAATGAATTGGCTGCATACTTCTTTGCTTTGAGAAACTCAAAATTTACTGAATATCTTGCTAGTAAGAAAGTAGCTGAACTAGACTCCCTCTCTCCAAGGCTCTGGTTGACAACACACTTTCACAGTTGATTTACAAGATGGGGATTTCTCAGAGACATCCCTTCCCCACAGCACAGTTTAGCTTCTTTCAGTCATTCCTGCCAGGTTGCAGTCAGCAAGTATTCCCAACTGCTCTTGGATCACATGTCAGGGAAACGGCCAAGGGCAACGAGACCCTGGATGCAGCAATTTTGTTATTGAAACACAGGTGTGGTCCTCTGTTGAAGGAAGTTGGCCACCTGCCTTGGGAATGCAGCATGATTCCTTCTCAGCCAGGAGACAACTGCCTGAGCCGGACGTTGCCCTCGGTGTTGTCCAGGTAGGCAAACTCCTGGCTCTTTGTAAATCCTCCTTCAGGGTTAGACTTCTTAACAGCAATTGCAAAGCAGCTTCGGGGCGAGTCAAGTAAACTGGCATTGGATGGCACTTGAAAAGTCATCCTGGCCAACATACTGCCTCCACTCAGGACTGAGACTTACATGAAGGTGGGTAGATTTCACCAGGAGCAATCTCTTCCCCAACCCTTGCAGCTGGGTGGAAACGTGGGCTGTAGTGACTTAGAGGAAAATTTGTGAACAGCCTCTGTAGTGTGCTTTGTTAGTGGCCTCCCTTGTAAAGCTGCTACACAGGACTTTATTTTGGTAGAAAATACCAGGCTACAATGTAGCTTGCTGAGTGTTAAAATCCCTTCCCTTCATATTTCCTTTCTGTGTACACTTCACATTTACCCATTTGCATTAGCAGGCAGTCTTCTCATTCCTACCAAATTTCCCAAACCAAAGAAGTCAGTGTGTGAGAGGAAATCATGTCAGAGGCCCCTTGAAAAAGAGATGCCGTTTCATGGTTCTGGGGCATCCAAGCACCACAAAAACTTTGGTGCCCTGTCTGTTCACGTAGTCACACTGCAAGAGGATAGAAGGGGCCCCTGAAGGAAACCAAGCCCACATATGAGCAGAGCTTTAAATGTGCATGCTGCGTTGGGCACAGCAGCTCATACCTGTAATACCAACCGCTAAAGGGACTGAGGCAGCCGATGGATTGCTTGAGGTCAGCAGTTTGAGACCAGCCTGGGCAACACAGCAAGACACCCATTTCCACAAAAAAATAAATAACAAAATAAATAAAACATAAAAAATAAAGGTAGATGCTGATTCATTCCAATATTCCCTCCCCATTTACTCAACGGGTCTTATTGAGCTCCTGCTTGGCTTCAGGCTTGTTGCTGTGACCTGAGGATTCTAAGATGGGGAGCACCAGTTGCTGTGTTTCAGACACCAATTGCTGCATAACAAACTACACCTACATTTAGTGGCTGAAAACAACCATTTCATTATGTTCCTATGGGTCTGGAATTCAGGCAGGGTACTGCAGGGTTGGCTCCTGGACATCTGGAACCTCACTTGGGGAGACCTGAAGACTGGAGGAGAGTTGACAGCTGGACTGGAATTGTCGGAAAGTCTGCACTGGGATGACCTAAAGCTAAGCCTGCAGAACAGAACACCTACACGCAGTTGCTCCTTACGGCTTGGCTTGTCTTTAATGGGGTAGCCAAGGGCTGAAAGAATGAATGTCCCAGAATGAGGAAGCCGTATTATCCTTTGGTCAGTATGTATAATCACTTCACTGTATTCTATTGGTCAAAGCCATCACAAGCTTACAGACACTTAAGGGAAGGAGACATGGACATCGCCTCTCAATGGAAAGAGAGTCAAGGTCACATTGTGGAAGAGCATGTGCAACAAAGCATCTTGGAACAGCCACCTTTGAATAATAAGATCTGCCACCCACTGTTCATGGCCACAGCAGAAGTGTCTCTGGGTGCATCACACCCCGTGTGCGTTAGTCACTGTGCATTCATTCATTCACTCACTTGCTCCTATGTAACCCAGGAGGCAGCCACAGCCTCATCAATTCTTGAAATCACAATAGAACTACCTACAGTTCCACAGCCCTGAGAAACCTGAGCCTCCCCAAGATTTCTGCAATCTTCCTTTCTCCCTTGCTGAGTAGGAGCTGGACTGTGCAAATGAAAGTGTGAAACTCAACCATTGGTGGTGGGGCTGAGACAGGGTGGATTTCCATTGCATACGTCTTGCAAACAGCTTTAAAACTCAGATATGTCTGTTCTCCATTATCCTTTCCCAAATCCCCCCCAACACACACACACACACACACACACACACACACACACACACACACACACACACACACACACCACATGGGACTTCTTTTTTCCGCCTGGCCAGCAGCCCCCAGCATCTGTGGCTCCTCTCCCCATTGTCCAATTCCCAATTCCCACAAGCCACACTGCAAACTTTTCACTTTCCTCACCTCTGCTTGCAGAACTCGGCCTCTTCTTCCAGATGTGCCCACAGAAACTTTTCAACATGCTGAGCAGAGCTGACATCTTTCTAAGACTGTGGCCCACCCATCTAAGAGAGCGTTTCAATCTTACCAAGTCCCGCTCACTGATCACTCACTTAACAAACATTGGCTGGGCACCTACTGTGCATCCGGCACTGGGCGGTGTAGTGGACGTAGGATTGTACCATATGCGTCTCTGAATTATATTGTGAGATTGCTGCTTTTACCTTATTCTTGGAAGGATATCTGGAAATATTATTAATGTTATGTTGTTGTTACTGTTGTACTTTTGCCTTGACAGAAAGCTTTCACTTCAGCAGGAGATGCTACCATATGCTTTGAGCTCTACTCCCCTGACTTCAGTCATTTGCAAGCCATCTTTATGATTTTTGCTGTACGTATGCACCACCTGTGTTTCATTGGCTTTATGTAAGTCTTTAAAATGATTCACTTTCTCTACTTACAATGTTACAAATTTTACATCATTACTGTAAATGGAAAACTATAATTCCTCACCATAAATGGAAGGCAACCCTAACATTAAATTCCATTTTAAAACTACCCTATGAAATTTTAGCTAAATACAGACACTTGAATCTGTGCCCACTCTCTGTTTGTTAAAAAGGGAGCATAGGATGTATTGGAAAGGCATGAAAGATAACCTAGCACCACACTCAAACGTACTCCTTGGTGCAATCCACATAGCTATAAAGGGAAGAGCGTTCTCCCTGGGGGATATAGTACAATTTAATGTCATCTCTGTGTACCATCGTCTCAGGTAATATCAGTGATCTCCACCTAAATCAGTTACAATGGCCAGGTTCTGCTGCAGTAACAAACAATCCTCAAATCTCAGTAGCTCAAAACACAAAAATTATCTCTTTTCCATATCCACTGTGGGTTGGCAAGGTTCCAGCTCCTTCTAGTTGCCCCAGGTCCTAGCATGGCAACTATAGTCCTGAATGCTGGGGTCCACTATGTCAGAGGGAAAGGGGAGAGTGCAATGAAGCATTGCACTGGCTCTGAATGTTTCTGCCCAATAGTGAGTACACACTCCTGCTCATTCTTCCATGGCAAGGGAGAGTCACATGGCCAGCCCTGACTTTACTTGAGCAGGAAGTATAACCTACTACATCCCAGAAGGACAGAAAGCTGGCATATCTTGTGAACAGCCATACTGACTTCCATCTCACCCTGTGCAC
Organism: Cheracebus regulus; assembly: GCA_963574635.1. Taxonomy (NCBI): domain Eukaryota; kingdom Metazoa; phylum Chordata; class Mammalia; order Primates; family Pitheciidae; genus Cheracebus; species Cheracebus regulus. The sequence continues at coordinate 25,096 of CAUYQU010091162.1, forward strand.
TGAAAACACTACCCCAACTAGTTGGGCCCCAGCCTCCCCAGGGACAGTGATCTCTACATAGCTCCCATACCCAGATAAACCAGACCACTACCCATTCCCTGGCCAGACCTTGCACTGGCCTTCTCTCCACATCTATCCACCGCCTGCTCCATCTCGACCAGAATGCCCTCTCCCTACCTCCCATTCTACTTACTCTTCCGTGTTCTACTTGCTCCCAAGGCTTTGAAAGCCCCCAAAACTGAAAGCCACTTGAGCTGGAAGGGTTGAGCCCCCTCATTTTAGAGCAGGGTTTTTCACTCTCAACACTGCTGACATTGGGGCTGGATAATTCTTTGTTGTGGGGGGCTGCCCTGTATATTGCAGTAGGTTTAGCAATATCCCCGGACGTCATCCACTAGATGCCCGTGGCAGCTCCTCCTTCCAACCAACCAATTGTGACAACCAGAAATGCCTCAAGACATTGAATGTCTTCAGAGGGGGCAGGACTTCCCTCAGTCAAGAACCATTGTTTTACAAACTAACCAAGAGAAACTAAATACTAAATACTGTGTCCACGGCGACATGGTGAGTTAATGACTGAAGGGACTGAAGGAATCTGAGCTCTGATGCATGGAGGGCAGGCTGGGCAACTAACTGAGGAAAATAGGCTGGGATCATATTCCTTTGACACATTTGGTGTGTCTATTAAACACTTCCAGAAAGACATATGCTCTTTCATTTAAAAAAAAAAAAATAAAACCAATGACCTAGACTTCTTAGTTTCAGCTTTTGAGATAGGTGAGAGGATACTAAATATCTCATTTTCCTGGACTTCTACCGTAAGAAAAAGAGTGATGTTAATCCACTGGCAACAGGGCAAATGGCAAATGTGAAGAGAGGGAGACTAGAAAATGCTGAGCCTGTAAAACTGGAGAGGAAGTGCCCCATCTGATAGGCCAAGAACTGTAGCTAGTTGTTAGTATCTTTCTAATGAGGCGAAATCTGGATTTGAATGACAAATCCCTTGATTTTCAGAAGCTAGAAAATAATTTCTTTTTTTTTTTAATCTGCAAGCCCAAACTATGAATTATGCAAAATACTGGGTTCAACACTTGGGTCATGCAGGTGTGCCGCCTCTACTTTACACAAGCAACTGTGTTGTGTGCTGGTGTAGACATCTGTCACAGCCACAGCTCATAACCCGCCCTGGGTGTCAGGGGCAGCTAAGGGGCGTTGGATACTTTTGAGATGTAGACCTGTTGAACTGAGAGCCCCCAGGGTAGGCCCCAGGGATGCATGTCTTTGGAAACCTCCCAGATGATTCTGCTATACAGGTTTGGAAACTACTTCCCCCACTCCCTTCAGCATTCCTCCCCGGACCGTTTGCTCCTTGCGAGAAAAGGGGAGGGGGCAGCATCTCATTCATTCATGTTCAGCACCAGCATGAATCTGGCACAGGGAAGATGCTCCTTAAACTTTCACTCACTCAAACTGAATCACCGACAAGACTGATGTAGTCATTGCTTCCAAGCTTTTTTCTTGACTCTTATTAGAAAAAAAAATCTCTTTGGTATTTGGTTGCCACATTCTTATATCAACAGCAAGGTTCCTTGGAAGGAAGATGGTCATGGTGGGCAGGAAAGGTGATGGTGGGCAAGTGGCATTATTGCCACTTACAATAATCTAAAAGGAGAAAGCATTTTTAAAGTACTTATAATATTTTTAAACATTTAAAAAGTAGAAATAATTTTAAAGGGAAAAAGTCTATGGTGTGGCTTCAGTTCCAGGAAGGATGGATGGACTTACCTCCTCCAAAGCCCTCACTCCTGGACAAGACTTCCTCTGGTTCCTTAGAGGGCAAACAAGCCGCGGCTCCTTCTCACGCAGGCCTCTCTGGGGAGAGACACTCCTTCACTATCATTTATTGAATCTGGCACATTTTAAATCCAACCACAGTTCTAGCAGTTCCATACCTGGAACTTCCTTTCGAGATATATTAAGATGAAGACACAAAGATATAGGTGCAACAATGTCTGTCGCAGCATTCTTTGAAGTAGCAAAACCATGGACAAGACTTGGGTGTCCATCAATGGGACACTGGATGAAATTGACTACAGCCCACCTGTATGACTGGAGACCGGCCAGTCTTTACCAGAGCCAGGCAGGAGTCACCACTCTGTTTAAGTAGGTCAGCCCTGCTATTCTCTGTCATTGCAGCTCACTCATGTCTCCCACAGCCCTTGCTACCATATCTGCATTTGCCAACACATTCATCTCTTTACCTGGTCACTGTTTCTTTTCAGTCTCAAACTCTAGATTATGATTTTTGCAGACACAAGCACCATGTTTGCTCTGTGAGCAGATCTGGAGTTACTATTATGGAAAGGTGCTCGTGATGTCGTTGTAAAGGACAGAGAAGTTTCAGAGTGGTACATGTGTCAGAGGATCCCTGCAGCAAGCAGAGAGCACCCTAAGACCTGTAGAAAGGTGTGAAAATGACATCATGTTGGTGCCAGGCAAGGTGCTAAGGCAGGGGTAAAGGAACCAATGGAGCTACGGCGCACCCAAGGAGCAGCGACCTCAGGAAGCCCCTGCCATGCCTCAGCCTCAGGGGCCAGGGGAAAGGACAAGGTGCCTGGAGCCCAGCGGGAGCTGGGGCTGTGGCCTCCAGGGAGTCCCACCACTTTGAGAACCACAGGCAGGTGAGGAAGAAGCAGGATGGGAGAAGGCAGAGTACATACCTTGGCCTCTCCCTCCACCTGCCCTTCCATTCCCCAGCAGTACCTCCCTCCAGCCAACTCACCCAGAAGCCAGAGGCCATGGGGGCAGCATGCTGCCATCTATAGGGGTTGGCTTCCCAAACACAGTTCAGGGCAGGAAAGACAGAGAATAGTTTCAGGGCCAGGGAATGCGAGGCAAAGTGAGAAAGACCACCATAAGTGTGGTTTCTGTAACAAATACATACGTACCTTGTCATGGTCTTGAAAACAACTGGAGACACACTGCAAACCACTCACCCCCCACGGCTTCCTCTGGGGAGTAGAATTTGGAGGTGGAGGAGGTGTGAGAAGGAAAGGCGCAGATGTGACTTTGTGCACTTTTGTACTCTGGAAATCACTAACAATGAGCAGATACTTTTAGAACAAAAAGTGTCAGCCTTGACTCTGCAGTGCTAGCACCTGGAAATGCCAAGAAATGGACTCCTTTGCTAACTTTGTAGACCAGGCAGAGTCCCTCTGTGAGGTGCTCCCAGAGCTGCTGGGGAGAACCACCAGGGCACAGATGTGGAGGCTGGAAGGGGGTGTGGCATCTGAGAAGGGCCAGCAGAGCGTCATGGCTGTGCTGCAGGCATGGGGGCAGGGGCTGAGGCCAGATGGGAGGTCACCACATGCCCCTGCAGGGCCCTGAACACCAGGAGGAGAAGATTCACTCCGGTTTAGAAGGTTCTGTACTTCTGAATTCAGATCACTGGGGGCTTTGTTCCCAGCTCTTTCACTCAGTTGCAGCCCTTGGGCAATTCACATCACTTTTCTGAGCCTCAGCTTCCTCATCAGGAAGATCTCTGCCTTGTAGAATTGCTACAGGATTAAATAAGATATATGCATGTATCTAGTACCTAACAGACCTTCACTAGATCACTGGCATTGCTGTCACTGTAGTTGCTGTTACTGCAGGCCAGGCTCACAGTGGATGCTAACTTGAGGTCCATCTGCTCAAGTGGGATCTCAGGGTGACAGAGGTAAAGGCCGCGGGGTGAGGCAGTTGAAGTTGTATATCCAATGGTCACATAGTGTCCCCCTCACCTCAGCCAGCTGTCTTTCAGCCTGTAAACAGATGGTGGGTGGGGTGGCCAGTGAGATTGTGCAGATGGCACTGAGCAAATCAAGCTGCACTTTTGGGAAAACAAGTCAGAGGCAGGCCTTGCTGATGGGGGCCCCGTGGACAGCGCTATCTATGATAGACAGTACAGCCAGGGAAGCCTCCAAGAAAAATCATGAGACGTACCAGATCACAGCGTGCCTCGCCAAGAACTATCTCCACCCTCAATTTCCATGGCCCATTGCCATGGAGACATTGCAGATGGATGGAAGTCACCCTGCCAGGGCTCATAGCATAGGCTGTGTAGGCTATCAAGGTCTGGAATCAAAAAGCACTGTCTTCTCCACTCTCTTCCCCGGAGTTCTTGCCTGGCTTTAGGGCTCCTTCACTGCTTCCTTCACTTGTATGCTCCTCACTTCCAAGGTCCTTGGGACAGACACATAGCCAGGAAAACCTGAATGTTTGGACATGGAGCTTCTGCTCACATGATGTGGCTGGGAGGGTGGAGGGTGGGTCTAACCATGGCAGCATGTCCAAGAGGAGCCAGACTCCGGCTTGGACCACCTTCACAGCCCCTTGTCCTGCCACTTCCTTTAAACCCCTTGCGTCTGCTCCTCTAAACTTGTTCCTTGAACAAGCCAAACTCTGCCAAGACCACGCCTTGGCACTTCTCTCTCTTCATTACCCAGATGATCCTTCCTATCTGCCAAGAGCTAATGCAGAGGTCATATCTTTGAAAGCTTTCTCTGCTCCTTAACAGAGATAATAACTCCCTCCTGTGTGCTGTGCTGTGCTGGGTACAGACCTGCTCTATGGCACTTACCATGTTCTTCAGCCATGTTTGAAACTGCTCACAGCTCTGTAACATGCACACATCCACATGCATATACACACATGCAAACACACATGCACACATATGTGCACACATACTCACACTTGCATGCATACAAACACATGCACACACAGCAACTTTCTTCACCTTCCACTCTAAGACTGGCTCCAAAGCTTTCACTAAAAAGGTAGGCATTCTTGATTTTCACCAAGAATCGGCAGGGCCATTCAAAACTGAGGCTTATACTAATACTTACGCTAATATTGGTACTCATATTAATACCTCTCAACTTCTACTAAAAACAAAACCAACATATATATCTACAGTGGAAGCATCTGTCACTTGTGTTATCCCCAATGATGGGAATAATCCCACTGGGTAGCCACTATTATTATCCTTATTTTGTAGAGAAGAAATCTGCAGGCCAGAGAGGAAAGGAGATTTTCTCAGTCGCCCAGCTAGTGATGGCTGATCTGGCTCCAAGGGATGACATCAGCCCCCAGTGCCTCTTTCTTTCCTTCTCTTTCTTTCCTTCTCTTTCTTTCTCTTTCTTTCTCTTTTTCTTCTTTCTTTGTTTCTCTCTCTTTCTCTGTTTCTTTCTTCCTTCCTTTTTCCTTCCTTCCCTCCCTCTTTCCTTCCCTTCTCTCTCTCTTTCTTTCTTTCCTTCCTTCCTTCCTTCTCTCCTTCCTTCCCTCTTTCTTTCTTTCTTTCTTTCTTTCTTTCTTTCTTTCTTTCTTTCTTCTTTCCTTCAGGTGCCCTTCCTGCTCCAGGTCATGCCCACACCTTAGCTGCTGCACTTACACAAAGCCAGTGCTCCCCACCTTTTGTGATGGAGCAAGAGCTTCTCTGGGAAGGTAGTTTCCCCTGCTAGAAACGTCTGCAGTCTTCCTACTTCTGCTGCTTTAAATGCTTATAGCAATTTATTGTCACAGGGAAGCTCTGGGTCTGCATGTCTCTGTGGTCATCCAGGCCTTCAGTGCACATGTGCCCAGCAGTCTCCAAGTGTCTTCTGGGAATCTTCAGCATCTGTGCAGACCCCCACTAACCTTGTTTCCATCCTACTGCACCAAGTAGGCATGCAGAAGGAAATGAGCCAGTAGGGTATGACATTTCTTTCCCATCATCTCCCCATCCCCACCGCCAGTCCCTGGTAACCACCATTCTACTCTCTGCTTCCATGCGTTTGATTTATTTTAGATTCCACATGTGACATCATGCAGTATTTGTCTTTCACTGAACAGCTTATTTCACTTAACATAATGTCCTTCAGATTCATCCATGCTGTTATAAATGACAGGATTTCCTTCTTTTTTATGGCTGAATAGGATTCCATTGTGTGTACATATACCACAGTTTCTTTATCCATTCATCTTTCAGTGAACACTTAGGTTGTTTCTATATCATCTTGGCTCTTGCAAGTAAAGCTGCAATAAACATGAGCATGCAGACATCTTTCAAGGTATTGATTTTATTTCCTTTGAATATTGTATTAGTCCATTCTCATACTGCTATTAACAATTACCCAAGACTGGGAAATTTATAAAGAAAAGATGTTTAATTGGCTCATGGTTCTGCAGGCTGTACAGGTAGCATGGCTGGGGAGGCCTCAGGAAACTTTCAAACATGGTAGAAGGCAAAGGGGAAGCAAGTTCGTCTTGCATAGGCAAAGCAGGAGACAGAGAGAGTGCAGGAGGAGGTGCTACACACTTTTAAACAACCAGATCTCATGAGAACTCACTCACTGTCATGAGAGTAATGAGAGAAATGTCTACTCCCATGATCTGATCAGTCCCACCGGAACCCTCTTCCAACACTGGGATTTGCAATTCAACATGAGATTTGGGTGGGGACATAAATTCAAACTATATCAGACGTATATCCAGAAGTGGATTGCTGGATAATGTGATCGTTCTGTTTTCAATTTTTTGAGGAACCTCCATACCATTCTCTATAGTGGCTGTATTAATTTACATTCCCATTAACAGTGTAACAAGAGTTCCCTTTTCTCTACATTGTCTCCAACACTGGTCCTCTCTCTCTTATTTTCTAATTAAAAACTATTCTTACAGGTGTGAGGTGGTAGCTCATTACAGTTTAAATTTTCTTTTCCCTGATTATCAGTGATGTTGAGCATTTCTTCATATACTGTACCTGTTGGCCATTTGTATGTCTATGTCTTCTTTTGGGAAATGTCTCTTCAGATCCTTTGCCTATTTTTTTCATTAGGTTATTTGTTTTCTTGCTATTGAACTGTTTGAGTTCTTTATATGTTTTGGATAGTAACTCCCTATCAGACATATGGTTTGCAAAGGGTCTGAGATTCTGGTCAGTGCCTTGGAAGTCTGGCTTCCTATGTTAAAGCCCAGCTCTGCTACCTGCCACTCTAGTAAGCTTGGGCAAGTATGTTCTCTCTCTGACTTCCACTTCTCTTCTCCACACATTAGGGATAATAATATACCCTATATTATATTAGGGTTTTTGTCATGAAAAAAAGAGGCCAGTACAAAGATCTTGGCACAAGCCTTCTCACATATTAAGTGTTCATTAAATGCTAGCTTATCTTATTTTAAAAGGATTTATGGAAGATAGCTGAATAGGAACAGATCTGGAGTGCAGTTCCCAGTGAGAACAATGCGGAGGGTGAGTGAACACGGCATTTCCAATGAGTTATTACTGCCCACAGACCAGGAGATTCCCTGCAGGTGATCCCCAGGCAAGCAGGGTCTGGAGTACACCTCCAGCAGTCCTACAGCAGAAAGTCCTCACTGTTAGAAGGAAAACTAAAAAACGGAAAGAAATAACTTCATCATCAACAAAAAGGATGTCCACTCAGAGACCCCATCTGAAAGTTCCCAACTACAAAGACCACAGGTAGATAAATCCATAAAGATGGGAAGAAACCAGTGCAAAACGGATGAAAACACCCAAAACCAGAACGCGTCTCCTCCTCCAAGGGATCACAACTCCTCACCAGCAAAGGAACAAAGCTGGATGAAGAATGAGTCTGATGAATTCACAAAAACAGTCTTCAGAAGGTAGGTAATAACAAACTTCTCTGGGCTAAAAGAACATGTTCTAACACAATTCAAAGAAACTAAGAACCGTGAAAAAAGATTTGATGAAATGCTAACGAGAATAAACAGCTTAGAAAAGAAGATAAATAACTTAATGGAGTTGAAAAACACAACACAAGAACTTTGTGAAGCATGCACAAGTTTCAATAGCCGAATTGACCAAGCAGAAGAAAGGATATCAGAGATCGAAGGTCAACTCAATGAAATAAAAAGAGAAGGCAAGATTAGAGAAAAAAGAGTGAAAAGAGATTAACAAAGCCTCCAAGAAATATAGGATTATGTGAAAAGACCTAATCTACATTTGATAGGTGTACCTGAATGTGACTGAGAGAATGAATCCAGGCTGGAAAACACTCTTCAGGATATTACCCAAGAGAACTTCCCCAACCTAGCAAGGCAGGCCAATATTCAAGTCCAGGAAATACAGAGAATACCACAAAGATATTCCTCAAGAAGAGCAACCCCAAGACACATAATTGTCAGATTCACCAGGGTTGAAATGAAGGAAAAAATGCTAAGGGAAGCCAGAAAGTTTGGGTTACCCACAAAGGGAAGCCCATCAGACTCACAGCAGATCTCTCGACAGAAACCCTACCAGCCAGAAGAGAGTGGGGGCCAATATTCAACATCTTTAAAGAAAAGAACTTTCAACCTAGAATTTCATATTCATTCAAACTAAGCTTCATAGGCAAAGGAGAAATAAAATCCTTTATGAACAAGTAATTGCTGAGAGATTTCCTCATCACCAGGCCTGCCTTACAAGAGCTCCTGAACAAAGCACTAAACATAGAAAGGAACAACCAGTACCAGCCACTCCAAAAATGTACCAAATGGTAAAGAGCATCAACACAGTGAAGAAACTGCATCAACTAATGGGCAAAACAACCCGCTAGCATCAAAATGGCAGGATCAAATTCACATGTTACAATATTAACCTTAAATGTAAATGGGCTAAATGCCCCAATCAAAAGACACAGACTGGCAAATTGGATAAAAAGTCAAAACCCATCGGTGTGCTGTATCCAGGAAACCCATCTCACTTGCAAGGACACACATAGGCTCAAAATAAAGGGATGGAGGAAGATTTACTAAGCAAATGGAGGGCCAAAAAAAAGCAGGAGCTGCAATCTTAGTCTCTGATAAAATAGACTTTAAACCAATAAAGATCAAAAGAGACAAAGAAGGGCATTACATAATGGTAAAAGGATCAATGCAACAAGAAGAACTAACAATCCTAAATATATTCACACCCAATACAGGAGCACCCAGATACATAAAGCAAGTTCTTAATGACTTACAAAGAGACTTAGACTCCCACACAACAATAGTGGGAGACTTTAACACTCCACTGTCAATATTAGACAGATCAACAAGACAGAAAATTAACAAGGATATCCAGGACTTGAACTTAGATCTGGACCACACAAACCTGATAGACGTATACAGAACTCTCCACCCCAAATCCATAGAATATACATTCTTCTCAACACCACGTCACACCTACTCTGAAATTGATCACATAATTGGAAGTAAATCACTCCTCAGCAAATGCAAACAAATGAAATCATAACAAACAGTCTCTCAGACCACTGTGCAATTAGATTAGAACTCAGGATTAAGAAACTAACTCAGGACCACACAACTACATGGAAACTGAACAACTGGCTCTTGAATGTTGACTGGATACACCATGAAATGAAGGCAGAAATAAAGATGTTCTTCAAAACCAATGAGAATGAAGACACAACATACCAGAATCTTTGGGACACATTTAAAGCAGTGTCTAGAGGAAAATTTTTAGAAATAAATGCCCACATAAGAAGCAAGAAAAGATAAAAATTGACAGTCTATCTCAAAATTGAAAGAGCTAGAGGAGCAAGATTTAAAAAAAAAAAAAACTTAAAAGCTAGCCAAAGACAAGAAAAAAACTAAGATCAGAGCAGAACTGAAGGAGATAGAGACACAAAAAAACCTTCAAAAAATCAATAAATCCAGAAGCTGCTTTTTTTTAAAGATCAACAAAATAGACCACTAGCAAGATTTAAAAAAAAAGAAAAAGAAAATAGAGAAGAATCAAATAGATGCAATAAAAAATGATAAAGGGGATATCACCACAGAGGACCATCAGAGATTACTATAAAAAACTCTATGCACATAAACTAGTAAACCTGGAAGAAATGGATAAGTTCCTGGACACTTGCACCCTCCCAAGCCTAAACCAGGAAGAAGTCGAAACGCTGAATAGACCAATAACAAGGGCTGAAGTTGAGGCAGCAATTAATAGCCTACCTACCAAAAAAAGCCCAGGTCCAGATGGGTTCACAGCCGAATTCTACCAGATATACAAAGAGGAGTTGGTACCACTCCTTTTGAAACTATTCCAAACAAAACAAAAAGAGGGAATCCTTCCCAAATCATTTTATGAGACCAACATCATCCTGATACCAAAACCCAGCAGAGACTCAACAAAAAAAGAAAACTTCAGGCCAATATCCATGATGAACATAGATGCAAAAATAGTCAATAAAATACTGGCAAACTGATTGCAACAGCACATCAAAAAGCTTATCCATCACAATCAAGTAGGCTTCATTCCGGGGATGCAAGACTGGTTCAAATACACAAATCTATAAATGTAATCCACCACATAAACAGAATCAAAGACAAAAACCACAGGATTATCTCTAAAAAGCCTTCGACAAAATCCAACAGCCCTTTATGCTAAAAACTCTCAATAAACTAGGTATCGACGGAACGTATCTCAAAATAATAAAAGCTATTTATGACAAACCCACAGCCAATATCATACTAAATGGACAAAAACTGGAAACATTCTCTTTGAAATCTGGCACTAGACAAGGATGCCCTCTCTCACCACTCCTATTCAATATAGTACTGGAAATTCTAGCCAGAGCAATCAGATAAGAAAAAGAAATAAAGGGTAATCAATTAGGAAAGGAGGAAGTCAAATTGTCTGTATTTGCAGATGACATGATTGTATATTTAGAAGACACCATTGTCTCAGCCCAAAATCTCCTTAAACTGATAAGCAACTTCAGCAGTCTCAGGATATAAAATCAATGTGCAGAAATTACAAGCATTCCTATACACAAATAATAGACTAAAAGAGAGCCAAATCAAGAACAAACTGCCATTCACAATTGCTACAAAGAGAATAAAATACCTAACAAAGGATGTAAAGGATCTCTTCAAGAACTACAAACCACTGCTCAATGAAATAAGAGAGGACACAAACAGATGGAAAAATATTCCATGCTCATGGTTAGGAAGAGTCAATATTGTGAAAGTGGCCATACTGCCCAAAGTAATTTATAGATTCAATGCTATCCCCATCAAGCTACCTATGATTCTCTTCACAGAACTGGAGAAAACCACCTTAAACTTCATATGGAACCAAAAGAGAGCCTGCATAGCCAAGACAATTCTAAGCTAAAAGAACAAAGCTGGAGGCATCATGCTACCTGACTTCAAACTATACTACAAGGCTACAGTAATCAAAACAGCATGGCACCAATACCA
>CAUYQU010091167.1:0-14397 GCA_963574635.1 Cheracebus regulus
CAATAAAAAATGATAAAGGGGATATCACCACTGATTCCACAGAAATACAAACTACAACCAGAGATTACTACAAACAACTCTATGCACATAAACCAGTAAACCTGGAAGAAATCAATAAATTCCTGGACACCTGCACCCTCCCAAGCCTAAACCAGGAAGAAGTTGAAACCTTGAACAGACCAATAACAAGGGCTGAAGTTGAGGCAGCAATTAATAGCCTACCCACTGAAAAAAGTCCAGGTCCAGATGGGTTCACAGCTGAATTCTACCAGATATACAAAGAGGAGCTGGTACCATTCCTTCTGAAACTATTCCAAACAATCCAAAAAGAGGGAATCCTTCCCAAATCAGTTTATAAGACCAACATCATCCTGATACCAAAACCCAGCAGAGACTCAATAAAAAAAAGAAAACTTCAGGCCAATATCCATGACGAACATATATGTAAAAATCTTCAATAAAATACTGGCAAACCAATTGCAACAGCACATCAAAAAACTTATCCATCACAATCAAGTAGGCTTCATTCCAGGGATGCAAATCTGGTTCAATATATGCAAGTCTATAAACGTAATCCACCAAATGAACAGAACCAAAGACAAAAACCACATGATTATCTCAATAGATACAGAGAAGATCTTCTTCACAGAACCACATAAACTTCATATGGAATCAAAAGAGAGCCTGCATAGCCAAGACAATCCTAAGCAAAAAGAACAAAGCCAGAAGAATCACGCTACCTGATTTCAAACTATACTACAAGGCTACAGTAATCAAAAGAACATGGTACTGGTACCAAAACAGAGATATAGACCAATGGAACAAAATAGAGGCCCTGGAGGCAATGCCACATGTCTACAACCATCCAATATTTGACAAACCTGACAAAAACAAGCAATGGGGAAACGATTTCCTGTTTAATAAATGGTCTTGTGAAAACTGGCTAGCAGTGTGCAGAAAGCAGAAACTAGACCCCTTTCTGGTACTTTACACTACAGTTAACTTCAGATGGATTAAAGACTTAAATATAAGGCCTAATGCCATAAAAACCCTAGAAGATAACCTAGGCAAAACCATTCAGGACATAGGCATAGGAAAGGACTTCATGACTAAAATGCCAAAAGCACTGGCAACAAAAGCCAAAATAGACAAATGGGACCTAATCAAACTCCACAGCCTCTGCATAGCAAAAGAAACTGTCATTAGAGTGAATCGGCAACCAACAGAATGGGAAAAAATTTTTGCAATCTACCCATCTGACAAAGGGCTAATATCCAGAATCTACAAACAACTAAAACAGATTTACAAGAAACAAACAAACAAACCCATCCAAAAGTAGGTGAAAGATATGAACAGACACTTTTCAAAAGAAGACGCATATGAGGCCAACAAACATATGAAAAAATGCTCATCATCACTGATTATTAGAGAAATGCAAATCAAAACCACATTGAGATACCACCTCATGCCAGTTAGAAGGGCAATCATTAAAAAATCTGGAGACAATAGATACTGGAGAGGATGTGGAGAAATAGGAACACTTTTACAGTGTTGGTGGGAGTGTAAATTAGTTCAATCATTGTGGAAGACAGTGTGGTGATTCCTTAAGGATGTAGAAATAGAAATTCCATTTGATCCAGCAGTCCCATTACTGTGTATATACACAAAGGATTACAAATCATTCTATTATAAAGACACATGCACATGTATGTTCATTGCAGCACTGTTTACAATAGCAAAGACCTGGAACCAACCCAAATGCCCATCGATGATTGACTGGACAAGGAAAATGTGGCACATATACACCATGGAATACTATGCAGCCACAAAAAATGATGAGTTTGTGTCCTGTGTAGGGACATAGATGAATCTAGAAACCATATTTCTTAGCAAACTGACACAAGAACAGAAAATCAAACACCACATGTCCTGACTTATAGGCAGGTGTTGAACAATGAGAACACAGGGACACAGGGAGGGGAGCATCACACACTGGGGTTTGTTGAAGAGGGCAAGGGAGGGACAGCGTCAGGGTGGGAAGGTCGGGGAGGGATAACATGGGGAGAAATGCCAGTTGTAGGTGATGAGGGGATGGAGGCAGCAAACCTTCATGTGTGTACCTATGCAACAATCCTGCATGATCTGCACATGTACTCCAGAATCTAAAGTACAATAAAAATAAATTAATTAATTAATTAAAACTAATTCTGCTATCATGAAAAAGACCCTTAGTGGCACTGACTTTGAAAATTTACTATAATCATGCAAGCTGCTTTTAGCTGTTAATAGAGAAATAAGGTTTAAAAAAAATTCTGTTTTAAAACTAGTAACTTTAAGCAAACATTATTGCTAAATAACTGGTTATATGCTGCCCCAAAAAAAGAAAAGTTTCAAAAATTTGATATGGAGAACACAACCCAAACTGTGTGTGTGTGTGTGTGCATGCACACACATCCTCACTCAAGCACACACATGCACATAGATACACATACATTATTTGCCTTTATGTCTCCAGAAAAGATGGAAATGGTCTGAAATCAAGCAAAACAGATGGCTGAGTGGGCCTGTGAATCGCCTATATCTCAAGGAAGTTGAGAAGTCACTGCATCAGTTTTTAAGGAAAAATATGTAAGTTTTTAGAAAGTTTTTCCATTGTCTTGTCTATTGCTATGCAGCTTAGAATATGCACTTTTGAGATTATTAAAGAGTAGCACTCTGAGGAAGACTTCAAATCTGAGTGAAATAGTGCAAGAGTCTCTGTCCTGGATACTCTTCCTTACAAACCAGAAATATATTGGCACTCTAACATAATTGGATGCAGATGTGCTTTGCATTACTCTCTAGTTATATTTCTGAAAGAATTTTATAAAAGTTGAAGAAAAATAATTTTGTGCTCACCAGAAGTGCTCAGTGTTCTTAAAGGAATTTTATGTTTAAGCGTTTTATAAAGCAATGAGTCCTCTGAGAACATTCTGATCCTGTAAGTGTAAATAATCATTATTTTTTACAAGATGCACTGCCCTGTACGTGTGTCAGAAAGATTGTGCCATATGGGCACCACCAGCCTCATCTCCCTCATCCCTCCTGCCCCCTCACCTCCTCACCCCGCTACACACAAACACCAGATGAGTCTCCCTGACATGTTACTTTACAAAGATTTCCAACTGGCAATGAGGGCCTTTTGTAAGCTTACCCCCATGCCTGTAAGAGCTTTGAAAGCGTTTGGTCATCTAGCTTGATCTTTCACTCCTTAGATCTTTTCTGCATGGAATTTTAGCATCCCTATCAATTCTGATCTTTTTCTCCTAGCCTTTTTTGTGTTCTAGCCCACACTTTTTCTTTCAAGTTTTCTCTGATACACATCACCTGCCTCATACCTTACCCCAACACACACACAGCAATTTTTCCATGGTGTTCTATGGTCCCTCACTTGAATTCCCTTAAATTCTTTCTCATAGATGAAATATATGTACACAAGTCTCAACTGCCCATCCACTTTGAGGACTTTCTGAGGGTAGTAATTTATAGTCTTCCATTGTGCTCGCCCAGTGTCTGACATAAAGCCTGTACTCACTGTTCTGTGAGGATGGGTTTAATGTCATACACACGCTCTACAGACAGCACTGCCCTGAATGCCACCAAAAATATGAATAAGACCCAGCCTTTACCTCAAGTATAATCTGCTGTAAAGAAACAGAAGTCTCCAGTCAATACAGAAGACAGACAATAAAACGGACAATGAGGAAGACAAACAATGGGAGAGGGCAGGAGACCAGATGGCTTGCAGCTGTCAGGATGAAAAACTGTCATGGAAAAGGTGGCTTTTGACCTGGACCCGAGAGGGGATTAGAATTTCAATGGGCAGTAAATGAAGCTACTCAAGAAGCAGAGAGCCAACTGAGCACAGATCTCTGGGTAAATATCCCCATTTTTAAGGAAACTGAACTATGAGCAGTAATAAGCAGACGGTGGAAACCTCACACTGGTTAGTGTAGGTCATGTTTTAAGGACTAAGCCTTGCTGAGAATGTACAAAAAGGTAAATCATAATCCTCTATATCCTCCACTTTGCAACCTAGCAGGGATCAGGAAGAGATTTCTGGTTTTACTGGTAACACTGGATTGTTCACACTGGAATTATGTAGTGCCTGAAATCCTAAATTAATTGAAAAGCAAAGCCTGCATTAACCAAACTGAGGAGCCTGCATGGTTACTCCCCAAAGCCATAAATCAGAACAAATCAGCACAGAGGTAACTGGGCTTTCTACCAAACATTAGTGAATTTCACCTGAATTTTTCTCTCTCAGAATGAAAAAAAAAAGAAAGAGAATAAGCTTTCAGTTACATTTGCCCGGAGGATAGATTAACTGTAACTGTGTATCTGCTTGGGGTCTTATGCACACCTATGTGCAGGGAGATAATTAACTGACACTTTTCTCCTCATTTATAATGATGGCTCATTTCTAAGGGGAGGCCATATAGAGAACTGGTTGAAAGACATTTCTTCTCCACAAAGACAAATGCTTATTATTCTTCATTTCATTTTTTGTTTTACAAATAACAACTTATATTCATCATAATTCAAGTACACTTAGAGGAGAAAGAGAAATGTTTAAAAATATATCTTATTTTTCTACAGTTTTTAATCACATAAGGAAGAGCAACAGTCAATGCTCACAGAACGTACCCCAATTATTCTCAAACTAGATAAATGTTTATATTTCTAGAAAGTAATTAGAAATTCACATATGAAAATTGGAAAGCCATCTTTTGGCCATCAGATGCTTTTTTCACCTAGTCAAGAGTACGTCTCAGTATATGTTTTTATGCTTTGTTTAGTCTGATTCCAAGAGTGGTTTGCACTACTCAGGAGACTTTTTCTTCCTTCCAAATTTGCTGCCTTTCTGAAATTTTTTCTGATATTCAACCTAAAGTTGTCTTTTCTCTTAGTCTATTTCAGAATATATGTTCTGAGGATGCCAAGTCACAGAAGCCTACATTCTAATTGCTGAGATTTGAAGTTGTTGTTGATTTGAGTTTTCTTTTTTTTTTTTTTTAATCCATTAGCCATATTCTCTTTTCAGCTGTTGAGGAACAGATGTTGAGCTTCTAATAAGAAGAAGCATGAATCCCATAGGAAAACAGCATCTCTGGTTCTAAAAGCAATATCAGAACAGAGCAAACTTCCTAATATTTGACTAAATTTTGCTTAGAAATGAAATCCTATGGTCTTTTCTATGTACATTTGCTAATGTTTTAGTCTAAAATAAACTAGCAAGGCCTTCTCAGTGTTGAAATATATGCCCTACCAGCTGCAGTGATGAACTGTGCTTTATGCCAAACATTGGAATTTCTTTTCTGTGATTAGTTTACCATACTTGTAAGCCTGAGCTCACTACTTACTATATATAGAGTCAGGTGGAAGATGGAAGTGCATAATCGCTCCTAAATCATAAGAAGTATTCTCCGTTCATGCCATACCACAGAAAAATAAAGTTTAAAGTGCAATCAGGTGCTTTGATAGAAAACCTCAGTTCTTTGATTACTTCTGGAGAGGTATATGCATTAATGTCAAATCATCACTTGGTGTAAAAGCCCAGATTTTTGATTAAAAAAAAAGATACCTTTTACAGAATACTGAAAGCAGATAGACAAGCAGTTAAATGTCTTTATGCTTTTTAACTCTGGCCCCCTGGCAGGTATTCTAATGAGAATAATTGAGGATCACATTTTGAAACTGTCTAGAAATTGCCTGAATTTATGGATACTAGATCATTTTAAGGCAGTAGAATCTAGGCTGGTGTTAGGGATTTAAGGTCTTTCATCGCTGATGGGTGTTGTCTTCCTTCTTGCTTCCCCCAGCACCTAACATCGTGTCTTGCATTGACCTCATGCTCAGTAAATATGGGTGACTTACTTCATAAATAGTAGACACATTGTCACCACAGAGAAGTTACATGGCCCTGCTCGACTACCCCTTTGTTTGTATAGATTAATTTCCCACTCTTCAACATAATTTCATTGCCTAAATAGTAACTACAGCTAACATATTATATGCCAGGCACTGCTCTGAATGCATTATGCATATTGACTTATTTAATCCTCACAATGACCTTACATTTGACGTATAATTACTATTCTCATTCTACAGATAAAGAAACTAAGGAATAGGGAGACTGACTTGCCCAAGGTTACCCATAGAGTAAGTGGCAGAGTTCAAAGTCAGGTATTTTATTTCCAATGTCCATTCTCGTAAAGCACTACTTGTCCTTTCCATCAACATTCCTACCCCTTCCCAACCTCCTCTCATAACAGCAATTCTCAAACTTAAGTCTACTTCAGAAAAACATGGGGAGTTTCTTATACCTTTGACGCCTGAACCCTACCTCCAAGTTTCTGATTCAGAAGATCCTGGGTGAGGCCTGAGATTGTGCATTTCTAACATATTGCAGGTACTGCTGCTACCACCACCCTGGGAAATTCACTTTGAGAAGCTCTGTTGTATAGAGTTACCGTCTGTAAAAGATGCTATCAATTTGAGGCTTAGTCAATAGTGTCTACATGGTCGAGCCTATGCATTCTTATCAAGGAAACCTTACAACTTGGTGACTTAAAGAACAAAGTTCGTTTGTTTTCGCTCAACCACCTAGGACAGCTCACATCAGGATTGCCTTTCAGGTTACAGAATTCCTTCATTTTGTTGTTTCCCCATTCCCCAGTATGTTTCGTTCCACATGGTCAAAGCTGGGACTCTGTCATATGCACGTCCCATTTAGTAGGAAAGTGAAGATACACCCAATAAAACAAGGTCCAGATCCAGAAATGACATGTGTCATTTCCACTCACATTTCAATGGCAAGAACTAAATTATCTGACAACGGTAAGTGCAAAGGAAAGTTAGACATGTTCTGTTACACTCTAAAATGGAATGTGGAGGAAACAGATTTGGCAATTGATATGCAATCATTGCTACAAATACACTGCCTCATATTTCTACATTGTCCCTTCTCAACACATGACCTGCCATCCTCACTGCACTGAGTATTACGTGTATACTGTAAGTTCTCATGGGGCCTAAAGCAGTTTGGCTTTCCTCATAGGAGGAACTCAACAAATATGGTTAATTAATATGATTAACCTAATTACCCAGAGTAAGGTCTTTAACTTACCTACAGTTATTTAATTTACAAAATCATACTAATGATTTCTATTCTAGCAGTCTTAAAGATGCACTATAAAAAAAATACAATTATGGAACAACAAATGATTTTTATGAGCTCTTGAATTTTATCAGGCAGTTCGCAAAACATTTTATGTAAGTCATTCATTTAACCATCACACAAACTCTAAAGACAGACATTTCATAAAGAAATCTCCATGTTTTGGGTAAGGAAACAAAAGCAGATCAAGCACCTGGTCCTCAGCACACAGCTATTAATTTTAGAACTGAATTTTGGACCCACACAGATGTGATTACAAGTCATTGCTTTTAACTACTACTGAATCTTCAAAAATATAAACACGAAATGATCAATTATTTAATGTATAGACTGAGCCACCTTTCAAAGATTAGAAAGTTATTGATGGTATTAATAGTTTGATGATGTTCCCTAAGAGATTGTTGCATGGACTCCTAGGAGTCTCCCTTGAAGGCATCTGACCCACTGGTCCTGGAGCCCTGCTGAGCACTGCCATTATCTGGGAAACTTCTAAGCACTATTGCTGTTTGAATCCACCTCAGATCAATAAAGCAGCATCTCTGGAGTAAGAAACAGGTCTCCATATGCTAGATATGTTTTAATTGTGCTGATCTAACCAACAGAAATAATTCAACCAGTGAAAGGGTGATTATGCCAACTTGAGAAATTGGCAAAGGCCTGAGGCCTAGAGGCCCCCTTCTGCAGGTGAACTTTCAGTCTTCATTCTCTTTCCACCCAAGTGTATCATTAAAATGTCACCAACACTTACATAACTCCTAGATACTTTCAACACACCTTTCTCAGTTTAGGTAAGTTTTCTTTTAATGATTGGTGCTCTACAACCTTGCCTCCAGTGCTGGGACACAGATATTCTTTCTGGACACCATTCAATAAAAATGGTCTTGGTTGGCCACTAAGATGTGGCTGACTCCAGATTCCCCAGAGAGACAAACAGCACGATCATGTTCCAATGTTGTGCATGTGCTTTAAGACTCTGGTTAATCCTCTAGGATGTTTACAGAACATGCTAACAATTACAACTCAGAAAATGTTCACATTTTTGCCTCTGTTAAATAAGTCATCTGAGGAGTTAGTGATGAAATATAAATTTTGCAGTTTATCTACATTTTAATATTTGACCTGTGACAGCGACTATTAGGTATTCTCTGGCATCCATTTTCTTATTGATGCAGTGACAGAAAAACCCTGAATATTAGTTGGTCACATGAAATCACAAAATAAAGACCACCTTAAAGCTAAGTGTGGCACTATGACTAAGTCCTGGCCAATAGAACAGAGGTGGAAGCAATTGGTGAAACAACTGGGACGTCACCTTAAAGTGAGGGAGCATGGGCCAGGTGTGGTGGCTCACGCCTGTAATCCCAGCACTTTGGGAGGCCAGGGCAGGTGGATCGCGTGATGTCAGGAGGTCAAGACCAGCCCCACCAACATGGTGAAACCCTGTCTCTACTAAAAATACAAAAATTAGCCAGGCATGGTGGTAGGCGCCTGTAATCCCAGCTACTCGGGAGGCTGAGGCAGGAGAATCGCTTGAGCCCAGGAAGTGGAGTTTGCAGTGAGCTGAGATCATGCCACTGCACTCCAGCCTGGGCAGCAGAGTGAAACTTTGTCTCGAAAATAAATAAATAAATGAGGGATCATGTCTCCTTACTTCTCTTTTCTTCTTCCTGATGCCTGAAATGAGGATACGCAATCTGGACCTGCCATCTCTGTCAAAGACACGTGTTGTGGACAGCAGGGGAATCAGGAGAGAGAAACCTGGATTCCCAAGGATGCTGGCACTGGGGCGCCTGCCCAACACTGCATTTCTATTTCTTTCTGGTTAAACCCACTAAACTTTAGTGTTTTTGTCACTTTCAGTGGAACCTAATTCTAACTAATGCCTTGTCACTTAAATAGGAAGTCAGAAATGAGTTAGCAAACTATTACAGAAAATACTTATACATTAAAAAGCAATCGTTTGAAACTGATATTTTATGATTAAACAGTACACTTTCTCATTCTTGTTTGCTCTTTCCTTGAGCTGTAAGAAGGAAAGAAAAAGCAAAACATACAGCTCTCATGGAGGGAAATGTGAGAGTTTGAAGTCATTTAATGTATGAAAAAGTTGTTGCTAGGTGACTGTTGTCTGAAAGCTTGCTGAGGTGTGTTGGCACCCAGAGAAAAAAGCAAGTAGGAGTAACGTTTTGTACGTTTACCACTTAATGAAGATGCTGCATTATTTTTAAATTGTGAAAACTAAGTAAACAAGCAACGGGGAAAAAAAGTACATTTTTTTCACGTAAGAGAAAAGAAGTTTTATTTTCAAGCAGCCACATCCTCCAGAGTGAGGAACGGACATTAGCCCACGCGTGCAGGACGGGCAGGCTCCCCGTCGTCCCCTGTTCTGGGCATGCAGCACTGTCTCTGAAGTTCCAGAAGCAGCCGCCACGAAACTAAATTTTAGCTCCTAACACCTACCAGGGGCTGAGTCCGTCTGGAAGAGGGGGGTTAGTTGCCAAAAGAGGGTCCTTTTGACAAGGGGAAGCCCAGGCTGATTCTGGTGACAATCTTGTGTCACAGATTGTGAATGTGCCAATGTGGGAGTTGAGGGGGAGACAGACACAGAATTTCTTCATGACAGCAGAGAGAGAGAGAAAGAGAGAGAGCAGTCAGACCAGAAATAGGTCAAGAGCACAGTAAGCCCTGCTCTTGGTTCAACCACTGCTTCCTGGCCAGGAGAGTCTGATGATGGTAGGAAAAAAAATCACTCCTCCCCACTCATCCTCTTTGACCAGACCTTCCTATAGTGGCTCTCACCAGCTCTGACTTTTAAACTTCTCCGTCAAAATGCAGCTAAAATCTCCAGCTGAATAGAAAGGGAGATATTTGTCATCATTAATAGTTTAGAGAACTGGGAATCAAGTTGGTCTTATTATATATGAAAAGAAGTGGTGGCGAAGGTCAAAAGCCAAGGCTTAGTGAAGCAAAACATTCTAATGGAAATATTAGAACTAGAGAGGCAGACTCTGACCTGTGAGTACAGCTTCCAACGCGTCTTCTCCTTGGCTTTTTTGTTAATTTCAATTATTCGATTGTCAGTTTTATCCTGTAGAAGTTCGGATGACACCCATACCTCAACAAAAATATTGCTAATGATGAAACATTGTAGTTTGAATCTACCCACATCATTTAACTGCAGCCTCAAACTTTACCCTGACACCTTTAGGTGAAAAGGAATGCCTTATTATGCCATCCTTTATGGTTTGAAATGTACACAAAATCAAAGCAAGGAGACACTGCCCGTTGGGTGAATGTGGGTCTTTTCCTGGGTTTATAGTGCTTCAGGCTGCGACATGGGAGGAGAACAAAGTGCAGGCGCCCGGCGGTATCTCCAGCAAAGCTACTGTAGTCTCCCACCGGGCAACGGTATTTGCAGGATTGTAATTATTATGATTTCCTTTTACAAAAGACCAGTTCAAAAATCCCGAATAATAATTTACCTCACAAGAATTTTCTCATTATGTAGTTATTGCATCCCTTCTGTTCTTTCAAACAGCGAGGCATGCAATAATCTCCCAGAGTTTCTGGAGCAGGTCTTTTTCTATTCATGTGATTGCAAACAGAAACTCCTTATTCAAGAAGGACAAGGTTATTAAACCAAATGCAGGCCTTTTTATATTAAAATAGATATAAAAAGAGGAAAGAACTGTGACTGCGATCTCAGCAGTGAGGCGCGCTGCAAGGAGCGTGAGCCGTGCACAGCTCTGACTCGACCTGTCCAGGCGGGCACCCTGCCAGCAGTAAATTTAAAAGTCAATTCGTTAATAATCTCATTTGCAATGTGTTTGGTTATTTTTTTAATATCTGCTTATTGTTTCTTCTGTGCCCGGGCTTGTTTTCTAAATGAAATTCAAGTGCATTATTAAACCTCAAGCTGCTGTATCCTGAGACATTCATCTGACAAACTATCTAAATTTTCAGAGTGCATCTGAGGTCAAGTCATGAAGTAGCTCCACACTTCTGCATCCTTATTTTCCTAAGTCTGAAGCTTAGGTTCACTTAGCATTGTTTGGAGGTTGGAATGGAGGCTGATTATTTGGAGAAGAAAGTCCTATAATTTTTGTCCTTCGGTCTATCACCTTTCTGAGGAAGTTACTCCTCCCTGTCTCATGCTATTCTCTGGACAATTTTCTTTTGTAAAGCATATTCAATCGCAATGCAATCCAGAGATCTTAGCGATTCTCTCCATCACCCCTGTCCTGATGCATAAATTGGCCCAAAAGCATCCCAACTGCCTTCGTGACTGCAAGACATAAAAATTACCAGCCGGCACTCTGAGCACACCATGGGCATTGCTAGGAAATAAAGCAGAAAAGTCATATTAAGCCATCTTATTGGGAGTTATCAAGAAACAAATGAACTAATTATTATTTCTTTTCTTTTCCCAGTGATTTGCAATCCCTGGATGACACCTGAATATTACCAAAAGGTTTCAAGGCAACCCTTTAGAAAGTGACCTTTTGCTTTCCGCATTTCATTTGCCGTAAGTGTTAATTGACTTTGAAAAAGGAGTATATTATCTTTTTAGAAAAAAGAAAAGGATAGACCTGATTTGTGAACACCAACATCCTACAGCATCAAAGCGTTGTTTAAATCATCGCACAGCAGAGCTGAGATCAACTATCTAGGAGAGTGAGAGATTTTTTTAAAAAAGAAAAAAAAAAAGCGGTCTTAGAATGAAAGAGTACTGCTGCCATCTAGTGGTAGATGTGATAGTAGACCGCTATCAACAACACCAACATGGGAAAATAACGTTAGCCAGCTTTGCGGGTAATTTTCTAATTCATTTGGTGTGCAGAGGTCACCTTTACTCATTCTTTGTTCTAACAAAGAAATGGACTTTGTAAGGACAACTATGTGTGGGATTCTATGAAAAATAATTACCTTCTAGGAAAATGCTTCCCTGAGTTACTGACAGGTACATACGAGTTAGAGTACCTGCATAATTGTGTAAAAGGGTTTTGTTTTGACACTTACAAGATCACTTGCAGATTTTCCTTTGATATGTAGATCCAGAACCACTGTACCTATTCTTCCATACCTCTACAGCATTGCTTCCTTAAAGCATAATTTGTCTTATGGCATAAAAAACATTTTCTTTTTTTACATTTTCACCATTCCCCTAAATGAAATTGTGAAGATACATAACATACATTAAAACACCCTAGCAATTTCTGAAAATAATAATTATAGTTATTTTTAAAAACAAATTAGGAGCCATTATGAGGCTTATAAAGCTTACACAGGGTTGGGGGCTAATAAAACAAAGGTGTTAATGTTCCCATTAATATTCAGCCCAAGTATAGCAAGAAGACAGAAGTGTGGTATGTGATTAATTGCATTGAACATACAATTACTTAATTTAGAATATAAATGTAATTTATAAATAAAATGGAGTCCACATGGAACAGAGCTGCAACTCCTGAAAGCATTGTCCCTCTTGGCAGAGAAAGTACTTCAATTCAGTCTGTTCTCAGTAGTCTAGGGGAAAGGAGTTTTTGTGAATTATAATAGCAATCCTACATTCAATATTACTATTTCGTGGTTAACTAAAATGCAATTTGTGACTCTGAGCCAAAAAAGAACCCTTTTTTCCCACTGTGCCCTTGAAATTCTGATTTTTAAAAGACTCCAATTTTACTTAAGTTTGACTAACCCTATTTCAGCAAAGAACATTTTGACTGGCATGGGAGCCTTAACAGTGTTATAATTTAAACTAGGATCTTTCCCGTCATCAACTAAAGAAGGAAAATGGTACAAACCTGTCATTAGTCATCTAGAATGACTGCTTATTTAGAATTCAGGAGACTTGGGGTCTGCAGCTGTTAACTGGCTTTGTGATACCAAAAGCAATACTGCATCTCTATAGGCCTCTATTTTTTCATTTAAAAAAAAAAAGCAAGAAATGACCCTTGTGATAGCTTTTTATTCTAAGAGCCCAAGGTGTTAATTATATTACCACATGGTCATATAGTTAAAAAATACGTATGATTTAAAATAAGATGATATATAAATATTAGTAAATAAATGAAGTCGATCCAGAGCTTTACCCATGATGATGATTAGAAAATAAGTTATAACTAATTATTTTGGTAATATTGTGAAATATCAAAAACTAAAAGTGGTATAATGTTGATACGGGTAAAACTTCTTATAACACACTTTTTTATACTGAATATAAAATATTTTTGATTCTTAAGTTTTATCATTAGTCTAGATATAGATTTTCTGTTATTCACCCTTCTTGGGTGAATTCCTTAGGCTTTTGTGATTTGAGAACTGGTATCTTTTATCAATGCTGGGAAATTTATAGACATTATTTCTTGAACTATTTTAACTTCCCTGTTGTCTGTCCCCTCTCCTTCCGGAACTCTGATTTGAAGCAGGCTGTACTTTGTTACTTTGTATCCTATGCTCTTAACCTCTCTCATATTTTCTATCTCTTTCTCTTGGTACTTTATTCTGGACAATTTCTTCAGCTGTCTTTCAGTTCACTAATTTTCTCTTATACAGTTTCCAGTCTTCCATTAAACCTGTTTGAGTTTTTAATTTTTAAAACAATGTATTTTCCACTTCTAGAAATTCTACTTTTTTATATCTTCTTGTTTTCACTTTCTTATTCATTTTTAAATAATATATTTTATTTTTATAAACATACAAAATATGCTTTTTTCTATTCTTTGTCTAATACTATCACTATCTAAAGATGTTAATATGGGAGAGAGATCCAAGATGGTCGATTAGCAACAGCTCAGGAATGTAGCTCCCAGTGAAAGCGCAGAGAGCGAGTGGACGCCGCAATTGCAGACGAATTTTTGATGCCCACAAACTGGGAGATTCCCGGCGAAGGAGCCACACGGGTCGCCAGCACAATTCTTTTGGCCGTCGCGGCGCTTCTCGGTGCGGCGTGTACGGGACTGGATGCCCTTTTAGTCGGGCTCGGCTGGTCCCATCCCCACAAGGAGAACAGCAATTGGAAGCTCTGAGGACCGAAAACAAGCACAGCTGAACCCGGGAAGGCCCAGCTCTGTAGGGAAGGGGCGCCCCCCGAAGGAAAACTAAGAAACAGAAAAAACTTCATCACCAACAAGCCGGACGTCCACTCAGAGACCCAATCTGAAAGTCGGCAATTACAA
>CAUYQU010091171.1:0-17864 GCA_963574635.1 Cheracebus regulus
ATGGGGAGAAATGCCAGATATAGGTGAAGGGGAGGAAGGCAACAAATTACACTGCCACGTGTGTACCTATGCAACAATATTGTATGTTCTTCACATGTACCCCCAAACCTAAAATGTAATAAAAAATAAAATTAAAAAAAATATATCACCCAGTATGTGCTTTATAGATATTTTTCACAACATCCTCATAACAGATATAGTGATGTGCTAAAAAATTATACAAAAAATAAATAAAACATTTCTTCTTTAACAATTATATTCCTAGTCTAATAAAGTGAGCTAAATGAAGGGCCAGAATTTTAAAATCCAAATTTTCAAATAAATACATAATGAGTATCCTGGCTTATTTTCCTTAAAACCTAAAATATTCTTTATTTAAAGATTTACATAATTTATTCAGTCTCCCATTTTAAGGAATGAGTTTAAAGTATGTTTGAAATAGCTGGGGGCAGATTGAGACAATCAAAACGTAACAGTAATTGTTGAATGGCCCTAAGAACAAATCCCTACCTGTTGTCTAACCATGCCTATTATTTTATATTTTGATTTGCTTGTAAGTAAGCTATATATCAGGATTATTTCTTATTCCTATGAAGACCAGGATACTGCATTTGTGATAACTGGAAGATTAAGTAAAATCTTCATCATAGTTCTCAATTGGCTTTTTCAAAACAGTGTAATTGTTTTAAAATGGGGTCCTACAAGTACAAAAATTTTCAGAATAGTTCTTTCTCATTATCTTTAGTAATTATGTATTAAATAAGATGATCTTTTGATGATGCATATAATATGTGCTTATAATGCAACAACTTCAAAGCTTTTAGTACATAAAATGGTTTCTTATCACGGTCAGTTGCATACACTCACCATTTCAAACATCTTCATGGACAGCAAGGCAGAGCAGACATCAGGTTTGAAAATTTCTCTATATTACTTACTAATCTCTTAAAAATGAACTTAAACATTAATTTCATATAGGTCATGTCTATTTTTATAAAGAAGTCTTGTTACTTACTGCTCATAGGTACAATGATATGACCTGTGACATTATATTATATTAATTATGTTATTGTGTATCACACACACAATAAATGGCATAAGGACTAAAAGCACAGAAAAAGATAATCAATGTCTACATATGCAAAGTTCTATTCTTTCTTCAAGGACTGCAGCTGAGCAGTTTGTATGTCTAGTAGTCCAGCCTAGGTAGAGTGTTATAATCTGAATTGTATTAGAAAATAAAAAATATTTCCAAATATTTATGGATGGTTTTAAGAAGGAGCTACGTGGAAATGCATTCATGTTCTAGAATTTCTCTCTGGGAACTCTGTCATTTCCATACTTACTGTTCTTTAAAATATAGCCTTCTTATATAGGATTAATTGCTTGCCCCCTAAATACCAAGGCATTTCTCTACCAGAGCAATTTATTGCTAGCCAGTCATATCTCTATAACTCATCCATCTGGGTAGCAAGCCCTCAGCATAGTTTTCACCTGTATAAAATGACTATTCTGTGTAATATACATTTTGTTAGTTGCCAAAGCAAAACATCACTATATCATTTATTATATTTCTGACATTTAGGCCACATTTTCAATGGCCTAATTTGCTATGATATTTCTTATAGTGATATAACTTTTACAACATTCCACACCCAACATTAGAGTGAATTATTTTCCAAGTCTCTTTACTTCCTTCATAAATGAATAACAATTTGATGATGCATGAACTGTGTTGCCCCTTAATTCTTGTATACTATAAGAAGCTTTCTCAGCAATTCTTTTCCACTTTCTGGATCTTCTGTTGTTAATTTATTTACTTGCAGTATGATTTTTTTCCAACATTTCCTGCTCATACTTGTGAATTTGAATGATAATGTGTTTTCTTTTTGTCATTTTCCTTGAGATGTTTTAGTGCACACTCTGACCAACACTTTTCTATTTCTTCTTCTTTTCTCTTCCTTCTGTTAACATCCCAATCAACCTACAAACTACAATAAATTAGTTTTCATTGTAGCTTGTTCTTTTTCATGATTTATACAAAGGCAGCTAAACTACTTTCAAGCCTCCTCTTTTGTATGTTCTAATGTTGACCTTTGCCTAATAGTTGTATATCTCGATTGCTTAGCATAGTCTCATTTTACAAACAATAAATACGGTATTCCAAGATGTGTACTTACTACTTCTTATTGCATTATAAAAGAATCAGGAGGAAAAACAAACCAAGAATAACAGCAGTCTACTTTTATATCAGAGATTCTCAAGTTTTCTTGTGCATAAAAATCATGTACAAATCTCAGCTCATTAAAAAGTGCATATTCTGACCGACTTCGGTGGCTCACACCTGTAATCCCAGCACTTTAGGAGGCCAAGGCAGGTGGATCATGAAGTCAGGAGTTCGAGACCAGCCTTGCCAACATAGTGAAACTTCGTCTACCAAAAATATAAAAATTAGCTGAGCATGGTGGCGGGAGCTTTTAGTCCAGCTACCTGGGAGTCTGAGGCAGGAGAATCACTTGAACCTGGGAGGTGGAGGTTGCAGTGAGCCAAGATTGCACCACTGAACTCCAGCCTAGGTGACAATACAAGACTCTGTCTCAAAAAAAAAAAGTATATGTTCTATTTTTTACTCCTAGGAGTCAAACAACAGAAGGGGTTGGAGACCAGAAACATATATTTTAACAAAAGCCCCAGTGTATTTTGTTGAGGATGGCCTGATACAATTCAGCAATTGTCCAATGGCTATAGCTTCTAACAACTGTCCTAATGTGGCTATTTCATGTTTTCTTCAGAAATTGTAATCAGTAAAGTATTTTTATTTAAATTATTGCTATGAAATTCAATTTATTGGAAGCCAGGGAAAGACATTTTCTTTCAGTGTCCAGAAAAAAAACATATAATGATATCTATCTATGTGTAAACTTAATTATCATTCATTCATAACCTAATTCCTTCAAAGAGATTTTTACTCTTTTAATTATTATAAAAAGTATATGTATTTGACTTGCTGTTTGAAAAGTACATCTCAGATATTCTCTATAACATTATCATCTTCTGTATTTGAGCTAGCAATGAATAAACTACCTGTGCCAGTATGTTTTATGTTGCTTTCAGGGCCAGGCAGAAAAATTTCACTTAGTGCCGGAGGAAAAACAATAATAAAATGGCCGTAAAATACCTTCAGCATTACAACAGCTAGAAACTGTTCTATAAGTACTATTAATAAATCCTAGTTTATTTTCTCAAATTAAGCAGTTGTTGAATAATTATCAAATGTAATATGTATTCCTAAACCATTGTTATTAAAATTGGGCAAATCTGTTTAGTTTCCTTTTCAGAACTGCCTATATTTGACCTTAGAAGGCTAACTAGGCTGGGCACGGTGGCTTAAACCTGTAATCTCAGTACTTTGGGAGGCCAAGGCAGGCAGGTCACAAGGTCAGGAGTTCAAGACCAGTCTTACCAACATAGTGAAACCCTTTCTCTCCTAAAAGTATAAAAATTAGCCAGGCATGGTGGTGCATGCCTGTAATACCAGCTATTCAGGCGGCTGGGGCAGAAGAATCACTTGAACCCTGGAGGTGGAGGTTGTAGTAAGCCAAGATCATGTCACTGCACTCTACTAGCCTAGTTGACAGAGTGAGATTTCATCTCAAACAACAACAACAACAACCCACTAATTTCTGTCAAAAGCTATGACAATTTGTGAAATGTACGGCCATAAAGAAAAACAATGTCATTATTTTCTGTTACCATTTGTATTACGAAAATCTCTAGCTAATTTTATAGTAACAACACTCTCACTTTTATGTTATAGATACAATTTCAGGAAAAGTTTCAGATTTCTGGGCACAGTGGTTCATGCCTATAATCCTAGCACTTTGGGAGTCCAAGGTGGGTGGATCACTTGAGGTCAGGAGTTTGAGACCAGTCTGGCTAACATGGTAAACCTTGTCTCTACTAAAAACACAAAAGTTCACCTGAAATTACTTGAACCTAGGAGGCAGAGACTGCAGTGAGCCAGGATCATGCCACTGCATGCCAGCATGGACAACAGAGCCAGACTTCATCTCAAAATAAAAATAAATAAATAAATAAATAAATAAATAAATAAATGTTCCAGATAAACTCTTAACTTCATGATAATGAGAAATTCTCTAGCTTGATAGCTGATATGGCTTGTCTCTCTCTGTCCCCACCCAAATCTCATGATGAATGGTAATTCCCAGTGTTGGAGGAGTGACCTGTGTGGGAGGTACTGGAATGATGATGCAGACATCCCCTTGCCATTCTAATGATAGAGTTCCCATGAGATACAGTTGTTTGAAAGTGTGTAGCATCTCACATTTTCCTCTGTTTCTCTACTACTCTTGCCATGTGAGGGCTATGCCTGCTTCTTCTTTGCCTTCTGTCATGATTGTAGGTTTCATGAGGCCTCCTTAAAAGCAAAAGCCTGTACATCCTGCAAAACTGTGACCCAACTAAACCTCTTTTTCTTATAAATTTCCCAGTCTCAGGTAAGCCTTTATAATAGTGTGAAAACAGACTAATATAAAAAATTTGTACCTGAGAAGTGGGGAGGCATTGCCATAAAGATACCTGAAAACGTGCAAGTAGTTTTGGAACTGGGTAATGGGCAGTGGTTGGAACAGTTTGGAGGGCTCAGAAGAAGACAGGAAGAGGAGGGAAAGCGTGGAACTTAACCAGAGAATTGTTGAATGGTTGTGACCAAAATGCTCATGGTGATATGGACAGTGAAGTCCAGGCTGAGGAGATCTCTGGTGGAGATGAAGAACTTATTGGGAATTAGAGTAAAGGTCACTCTTCCTATGATTTAGCAAATAGATTGGCAGGATTGTGTCCCTGCTTTAGAAATCTATTGAACCTTGAACTTGAAAAAGATGATTTAAGTTATCTGGTGGAATAAATTTCTAAGCACAAGTCATTCAGGATGTAGCCTGGCTGCTTCTAAATGTGTGTACTCTTGCATAAGCAAATAAATGACCTGAAATGGGAACTTATATTTGAAAAGGGAGCATAAATATTTGGAAAATTAGCTGCCTGGCCATGTGGTAGGAAATAAAAACCAGTTTTTCTGGGAAGGAATTCAAGCAGTGTATACATTTGCATAAGTAAAGAGGAACCAAATGTTAATAGCCAAGACAATGGGGAAAATGTCTCCAGGCCATATCAGAGACCTAGGATGGAAAAATGATATCTTGGTCAAGGCCTAGGGCCCCACAGCTCTGTACAGCCTTGACACATGGTGCCCTGCATCATAGCTGATCCAGCTCCAGCTGTGGTTAAAAGGAACCATGGTAAATCTTGGGCCACTGCTCCAGAGGGTTCAAGCTGGAAGGACTTCCACATGGTGTTAAGTCTGCAGCTGTGCAGAGGGCAAGAGTTGAGGCTTGGGAGTCTCCACCTAAATTTCAGAAGATGTATGGAAATGCCTAAATGGCCAGGCAGAAGTCTGCTGCAGTGGGGCAGCCCTCATGGAGAACCTCTACTAGGGTAGAGAGAAGGGAAAATATGGAGTTGGAGCCCCCACAAAGAGTTCTCACTGGGGTACTGGCTAGTGGAGCTGTGAGAAGAGGGCCACTGTCCTTCAGATCCCAGGGTGGTAGATCCACTGACAGCTAGTACCATGCACCTGGAAAAGCCACAGGCTCTCAACACCTGCCCATTAAATGAGCATGGGAGTTATACCCTGCAGAGCCACAGAGGCAGAATTTCTCAAGGCCTTGTGAGCCATCCCTTGTGTCAATGTGGTCTGAATGTGAGACGTGGAGTCAAAGGAGATTATCTTGGAATTTTAAGATTTAATGACTGCCCTTTTAGCTTTCAGGTTTGCATAAGGTCTGTAGCCCCTTTCTGTTGACTTATTTCTCCCCTTTGGAAAAGAAGTATTTATCCAATGCCTATACCCCCATTGTATCTTGGAGGTAAGTAACTTGCTTTTGATTTTACAGGCTCATAGGCAGAGGTACTTGCCTTGTCTCAGATTAGACTTTGGACTTGGACGTTTGAATTAATGCTGGAATAGATTAAGACTTCAGGAGAGGCCAGGTGCAGTGGCTCATGCCAATAATCCCAGCACATTGGGAGGCCGAGGCAGGTGGATCTCAAGGTCAAGAGATTGAGACAATCCTGGTCAACATGGAGAAACCCCGTCTTTACTAAAAATACAAAAATTAGCTGGGCATGGTTGTGTGTGCCTGTAGTCCCAGCTACTCAGGAGGCTGAGGCAGCAGAATTGCTTGAACCCAGGAGGCAGAGGTTGCAGTGAGTCGAGATCATGCCATTGCACTCCAGCCTGGGTAAGAAGAGTGAAACTCTGTCTCAAAAACAAAAAAAGACTTTGGGGGACGGTGGGTGATATGGTTTGGCTGTGTCGCCACCCAAATCTTATCTTGATTTCCCATGTGTTGTGGGAGGAACACAGTGGGAGATAATTGAATCATTGAGACAGGTCTTTCCCATGCTGGTCTCATGATAGTAAATAAGTCATATGAAATCTGATGGTTATAAAAAGGGGGTTCTCCCTGAACAAGCTTTCTCTCTTTGCCTACTCCCATCCATGTGAGCTGTGACTTGCTTCTTACTATTCTCTTCCATGATTGTGAGGCATTTCCAGCCATGTGAAACTGTAAGTCCATTAAACCTCTTTTTTTCTTCCCAGTCTCAGGTATGTCTTTATCACTAGCATGAAAACAGACTAATACAGTTGGGAACACTTTGCAATGTGAAAAGGACATGAGATTTGGGAGGGGCTGGGGGCAGAATAATGTGATTAGGCTCTGTGTCCCCTCCCAAATCTCAGGTCAAATTGTCATTACCAGTGTTGGAAGAGAGGCCTAGCGGGAGGTATTCAAACATGGGGAAGACTTCCCCTTTGCTGTTCTTGTCATAGAGTTCTCATGAGATCTGGTTGTTTGAACAAGTATAGCACCTAACCCTTTGTTCTCTCTCTCTCATCCTCAGGCAAAGTAAAGACTATGTCTGCTTCCCCTTCATCTTCTGCAGTGATTGTAAATTTCCAGAGGCCTCCACAGAAGCAGAAGCCTATCCAGCCTACAGAACTGTGAGCCAATTAAACTTCTTTTCTTTATAAGTTACCCAGTCTCAGGTATGTCCTTCTAGCAATGTGAGAATGGACTAATACAGTAGCTAGTGTTAACCCTACATGATATGGGAGTAATCTGAAATTAAAGTAAAGGAAATAAAATGCTCTCCCATGCACAGTAATATTGGAAAAAATGATGATAAAATTGCCAGCTCTCACAGCAGGAAATTCAGTTTTTCCTTTAGGGCACCTCGTCTGTTCCACCAGGCACTTACCAGAACTGGTGTGCGGCTCTATCACTGTACACAGATAATCCTCTCCAGAGGTTTAGAAACAACACAAGCATGGTGATTCACTGGTTATTGAAAATGACCTGTCCTCATAACACAGCTGTAATATGGGCAGTGGAGAGAGGAAAAAAATTGTGCATTTCTACCATGCACAGATACTTTGACCAAAGAAATGTCTGTGCTGGTAGCAAGTGACTTTGCTGGTGTGCTCAGCTGAATGCCCTGTATCCACGAAGGGCTAGACTCTCAGACAGTACTGGGGCTCCTGAGACATTTACATGAGGGAAGATCTTTCTATTCCAGTGAGATTCTTATGTTTACCACCAGTAGACACGGAAATACTAATTGATCACCCTGTTCAGCTCAGAACTGACTTTTGATCTCATTTGTTTTCACTAGATAATGATTTTCATTAAAGCTTCTATTTCCTATCCCTCCCTGTGTATCTTCCTGACTCTGGTCACTTGAATCTCAGAAAGGAGCATCCAGCAAGTCTCTGAAAGCTTTATCAACATCCTTCTCACTCTTACTTATCCATCTTTCAGTTCAAAACAGTCATAACTTTTGCAGAAATAATGGGAAATTTTAAACCACAATTCACTAGATAGCTTGTAGGAGTTGTATTGTCAGTATATATTTTTCTCACCTTATATGGTATTTTCTTTTTTTTCTTTTTCTTTTTCTTTTTTAGAAGCACCAGAGTTCATGAGGTATTTTATTTGTAAATATATGTATTACATCCCTAGAAAAAGAATCCCAGGGTTTTCCCTCCTGTGTGTTTTCGTCTTGCTTCTCCATGGTCCCTGATGTCAGCTGAGGTTGTCAGTACAATGAAATCAGACTGGCGGGACGGAAGCAGATTATTCTGCCATTTTTCTAGATCTTTGAGTTGCACATCACACCTGGGGCTGATCATGCCACACTTGTTTAGCCTGCCTGTGAGGTTCACAACAATTTTCCCAGCTCTGTGATCATCAATAATTTCAAATTCACCGATGTAACCATGCTTCACCATCACTGTGAGAAACTGGATGATGACTTTGGAGCACGGCCTAATAAGCACCTGGCATTTGCCTCACTTTTTGGCATTGTTGATGCTCTTGAGAGCATCAGCCAGGACATTCATGTGCAACATTGTGGCGGCCCGGAGAGATGGCTGAAAGAGGACAGGAGGGGAGGGATATGGTATTGTCTATACAATGATGACTTTCAAAGTCATATCTTAAAACCCGCCTTCTAACCTGAGCAACATATATTCATGTCTGATTGTCCCCTATACGTCTCTGCTTGCATTTGCATTGATTCCACAAACCAATTTCTAAACATTTCCCATAACTCACCTTCTAAACATGTTTATCTTCTTTTGGTTCCCATTTGAGGCCCAACATCATCTCTACCCACGAGACATTTGAGTTTTTTCCCATCACTCTTCCCTCTCAATTCAAAAACATTATGGTTGTCCCAATCTCATATCTTACCTATATAAAGCGTCTTTTATTCCATCATCACTTCTTGTCCCAAACTTTATCTTAACTATCTCTGATTATGTTAGTCATGGACATTCAAGTATTTACTCAAGCTTGTTTCTTATGTACTATTCTGTGATTTCTTATTCTACATCTAGAAATAAGTAATTTGCCCTTCAGGGTCAAAGTCAAAGAATACATTTCATGAAAAATTTTCTTGCTCTG
Source organism: Cheracebus regulus (assembly GCA_963574635.1). NCBI lineage: Eukaryota > Metazoa > Chordata > Mammalia > Primates > Pitheciidae > Cheracebus > Cheracebus regulus. The sequence goes on from CAUYQU010091171.1 coordinate 9,048, forward strand.
TACACCAGAGCAGAATCGAATATACTCTCCTATATTTTTGTCCCTATGTAACAAGATTTCATTATTTGTATGAGTGTCTCCTATGTTAAACTATAAACGTCTTGAGAGCAGGTAAACTGTCCTCCATCTTTGTAATTATTTCCCTGAGCACCATAATTATGAGGATGTAACAAATTCAAATAGAGTCTTGGGTTTATTTTTGTGCTATTATAATGGCATGAAGACCAGGGGTTTAAGAATAGCTAAATTTAGCCTACATTTGTATCAGTTTCCTAGAGGGCTTTCAAAAGGGAAATCTAAACATAAGGGAGAATCTCTGAATGAAAATCAAAGTATCATGTAATGTGCAACTATGAGCTGACCTTGGCTCTGACCAATCATACTACAAACTCCATCTCCCAAAGGTAACAGGAGGAAGAAGGAGTTGCGTGTAGGCCTGGGCATCAGTGGAGAATCAAAACGTCCTTCTTCTGGTGGTAACAAATGTTTTTATGACACTGAATGATTCATTTCATCTATATTTAGTGTAGCCTAGATATAGTTACATAATAAATTGACAATATCAATTTTGTAAACCCTATTGAATATTATAAATTAAGAAACTTAAAATCATTCACATTCAAGTTTTTTCTAGTTTATTCCTCCATAATTCTTAAATTATTTCCACTAATGCATAAAGTTTTTGAGCTCTCTATATCTTTGAGGACAGTTAAGATAACTTAATTATATGTTATTTCATTGAAGTATTAAAGCATGGAACAGAGCTATCAAAGTGACATTAGAAAATTTCTTAGTAAAGGCCACTTCTAAACTGAAATAAAATTCTTTGAAAATATATTACATTAAACTGAGTATCAAGAAAGAAAAAGTTGCTGTTTTTATACTATATTATATATTTGGTAACTCAGTACTCCCTAAGATCATTTTAATATTTGAACAGGATCTTATAATTAAAATAGTGCTTATGGATCTTTACAAATCCAAAATTCACAGAGATAATAGAACGTAGAAGTAAATATGATGAGAAAAGCTACTATGCTATGACTTAAAATTTTAAATATGACAATCTATTTTTAATGGCTTGTAAAATTTTATTGATTTATATTTATTGAGATTAATAGCATTCAAAAATAATTAGGAAGTCCCAAATAAATAAAAATTATGGAAGCAGTATGAAATAATTAACACTGGAAAGAAACAGAAAACATTGAAAATTGTATCAGTCATTGTCCAGTCACCAGAATTCCTTGGCTGTCACTTTCTACACTTTAATTTTGAATAATAAAAAATATCTGACTACCTCATAGAATAATTATGTTCATATAAGAAAATAAATAGTGAGAAGATTTGTTGAAAATTTCAACATGTGAACAAATTCAAGTCACTGATTTCATTATCTTGATACAGTATATAATTTTTCCATAGCAATTGGGAAAGTCCTAATTTTTAACCTTATATGTAAAATGTAACTTTTGCCTGCTCATTAAAATCTGAAGACATCCTTAGCAGTGCTTCAAACTCAAAATGTAACTGCTTCTATGTTAACTTGTGGTCTCAATGCCAAGTACAGACGTCCTCATACTTTTCTGAAGTCTCTACCTAAAACTGTTCCTCTGGAGGCAAATGTTCGGTTCTAACATACTATGCCCTTCTAACACTAAAATTCTGATGTAGTATCATACACAACTGTGCTTTACATAATGTACCCCATCTCTCTGACCTCATCTTTTACATCTCACCTTGCTCATTTCCCAGTTGTCACATTGAGCTTATTTCTGCTCCTCAAGCACACCAAGCATGTTTTCACCTCAGGGCAGTTTTGAGCATACTGCTCCCAATACTTTGTAAGGTTTTTCCTTGTTATGAGATATGTTTCAGTTCAAATGCCCTTTTCTTAACAAGAGCTTTACTGACATAACTATCCTAATTTTCCCAACCATCAAAGCCTCCAAGTCACTCTCTAACCTATCTTTGTATTATTATTTTTTCCTCACTTAGTGTTTTGGAAATTATTGGATTTATTAATTCATTTACTAATTTAATGTTTGTGTCTCCCCCTAAATTATACATATGAAAAAAAACAGACATTTTATATTCTTGTCTGTCGTATCCCCATTATCTGAAACAAATCCTGCTGTATCGATACACATGCACATACACACACATACACACACACATACACACACATATACACACACAAAAACACACACATACACACATACACACACACCATGTGCTGGAGCTGGGTTTCAGTAATTTACACAACTCAATTTTGTACACCTTTTTTGAATGTCTAGTATAACAACATCATGTCAGTAGTTTGAAATTGGCCATATGGGAACAATTTTGCCACAGACATCAGCAAACATGACAAATCAGGGCCTTTTTTCCTTGGAATGTCAGCCTAACATTTACCAATCTCTCTCTTAATATAGGAAAGGGACAATAAACAATAACAAAACTGATTTCCTATAACTAAGATCTGAAGTGAGGAAAGTACACATGAGAAGAAGCTTTGGTCTTTGTTACACAGTGTAAGTGAGGTAAAAACAAAAACAAAAACAAAAATTGCTCCTTTGGTATATTGATCAAAAAGATCAACAGAGGAAGCTATTAAGAAATAATTCATCTCACACTTGATTTTCACATCTTAGAAACAAAAATAAATGTGACTTTTGCTATCTCAAAAATTGTATTATAAAATTTGGGATTGTACTCAATATAATATATTAAAATAAAGAGAATTTTAGACAAATGTCCCTTTTGACAAATAGACGAGGCAATATTTGATGCAAAATAATCTTGAATAATAACCTGCACTCCTGGCTGTGATTAATTCATTCTTGCACCCTAATAGTATTTCATTTTTTCATTTTTTTTTTTGAGATTGAGCATCACTCTATCCTCTATTGTCCAGGCTAGAGTGCAGTGCCATGATCTCAGCTCACTGCAATCTTCACCTCTCTGGTTTAAGCGATTCTCATGCTTCAACCTCCCACATAGCTGAGATTACTGGCACCCGCAACCATGCCCAGCTAGCTTTTGTATTTTTAGTAGATGAGAGGTTTCACCATGTTCACTAGGCTCGCCTTGAACTCTTGAACTCAGATGATCCACCTGCTTCGGCCTCCAAAAGTGCCGGGATTATAAGTGTGAGCCACCGTGCCCAGCCAGCATTTTATTTTTTAAATAATGACCACATAAATTGTCAATTATGTACTCACAACTTTTTCTAGTCACAGATAATAAGCTAATTTGTTCATTGCAGCAATCTCCAATTACTATCACTTCATTCTGATGTAAGAATGTGACAGAAACTTTTTCATTTCTCTGGTTTCAGAATGTGGACACAAACATTATGCATCTCTATTGTCTGGCAATGATATGGTTTTGTTATGGTAAAATAATGTTTTAGATCAAGTATTCTAAAACCTCACTACTACCTAAGAATGTACTACCATTGTAAGTCCAAACACTCAATAGAAAGGAGTCTCTTGCTTATTTTGTTGAACAGGGGGTCTACTAGTAGAAAATAATATTGAGTACCTACCATTTCTTATATGTTTATTATGCTCAACACTGCATTAAGTTCTTTGTGGTCAGAAAATCAATGCAATGACACTATGAATAAGTTATTTTTATTTCAGTTTTAAGTATGAAAAAATGGATAATTTGAGAAAATTTCCTCTTGTTATGCTGGTAATAAATCGATGAGATAGAATTCAAATGTAGGTAGTCTAACATTACATTTCATAGGATTGCGTGTAAGTTCTGAAACATGATAGACTGTCATCCCATAAAAACTTAACTCACTAATGACAGCTGAAAGGGTTTGGGCTATTCAAAAGGCAAAAGAATCAATACATTCACACAGGGAAATTGTTTTCTTACCTCAGAAGTATAGCATATGTAAGAAAAATTATGCATTTATGTGTGTGTGTATGTACGTCTGTGTCTTTTTCTTTTTCTTTCCTCCGTATGCTGTAAAGCTGCTTGCAGATCCATGTAGAATGCATCTTGCTTTGGGTTACCTAGAAATAATGACTCTATTGTACTATTTTCTTATTTTAACATAAAGTTTTTATTTTCCCACTTTGAGATGTGTTGAATCAATCCCGATTATATACCACTGTTTTATAGACTCATAAAACTTCAGTACTGTGGCATAAATATGGTCATCTTAGACGCTCTAGCGTAACAGGCAAGAAAACAAATGTCCCCAAACTGACTCTTCAATACACTCCCAACTGCTATACTGTTTTCAAGGTTTCCTCATTTCTCAAGTGGAGAATGGGATCTGGTAGAAAAGACAGAGCTTACAGAAAAAATGTGAAAAGCCCTACTTATAAATTGTTTAGTATGAGCAAAGCCTTGAAAGACTGGTTCTAGATGACAGGATAAAGATAAACAGTATAAAACAAGTTACTTCAATTTACCATTCGTGCCAGGTAGCATAGAAGGTCAGTTCCAACAGATAAGTTAAAAAAGAATTATGTTTAAGGATTCTACATGTGTGTTTGTATGTGTGCATGTGAGACTGCATTTGTGTGTGTGTGTGTTTAGGCACTCGTCTCTAGTATTAATCATTCTGAAGAATAATTTGCTTGATTGAACTATTCATTCATTTTGCTTGAGCAAAATAGGAATAAAGTATAAAACTTGAGTTGCACATGGCTTCTCAGCCTTTTGGTTAAAATCAAGTGTAAAATTTGAGTCACACATAGAAAAATAATTGGATTTGGTAATTAAATTACACATAAATATTTTAAAGAGTTTTGTATAGATTTTTATATTTATCCAAGGAGTAAACAAATTATATACTTTAATCACATTTTTCCAAAACAAGATATAATGGAAATGTTGCATAAAAGCTATATATAAGCAGATTGTAGGAAAAAATATTTCAGCTAGCAGAAAAAAGGATGTGTAACCATGGCATCAATGTCTATATAGTATATAGGTATTATAGATGTGAAAAAAAGATTAAATAATTAACTGATATTTATCACATCTCATGTTGCCAAAAATTTACTCCATGTTAATTGAAAGGTAAGAAATAATTATCTGTTATTTCACCCTTCTTTATTATACCATGTTCTTTGGTATTGTTGCTAAAAAAATGGTTTCCAGAAAATTCCCTAATGTTAAGGATTGTTAATCACTATGGGATTAGGACTAACAAGCAGTAAGATAATGAAAAAAAGCCACCAAAAATATATTTTAAAAATCTTGAGTATTTGGTTAAAGATTTTGCACATTTATTTTATTGCCCTCAAGATGGGGTTCATGTAGGAAATATCCCTTATTCCTTTCAGTGTGAAAATTTTTTTTAAAAATAAACTTTTTCTTGTAGGACAGTTTTAGATTTACAGAAAAATTGTCATGATAACACAAAGTTCCCATATATTATACACCCAGTATCTTCTCCTATGAAATATTTTAATATATAATATAAGTACCACCTTTTTTGAATGATTGAAGATATATTAATTAAAATCCATATTTTACTTGTTTTTACAGTGCCTTTAATGTTATTCCTAAATCCCATCTATAATATCAAATAAAATTAAAACTGGTCTTAGTGTCTTCCAGTTTTCCCTGTGGTTGTCACCATTTTTCAGACTTATCTTGTTTTGATGACCTTGAAGGTTTTGATAAATGCTAAGACATTTTGAAGAATATTCCTCAATAGACAAATTTCATTATTATACTAAGGTATAATAATGGACTTTGAGAAAAAGATCACAGAGATAAAGTGCCATTCTAATTGCATCATATCAGTGAATGTAGGGAACTGGCTCCCACATCACCGGTGGGTACCCTGAGTTTGGTGGCAACAAGGGAAGGAGAAAAAGACAGATTAAGAGTGCAAAGAGTGGGACCAGGGGGCCATCACTTATTACCTGGAGGCAGTGAAGGCCCCGAGCTTAGGTTCATCACTGTATTTGTTGGTTACAATCACTTTGATCTATAGGGTAGGGGTGGAGTGATGGTGGGGAGAGGGTGATGTGATGGTGAGATGAATCAGTAATCCAGAACTGAATCAGTAAGCCAGAACTGATGTGTCATTCTAAAGATTGATAATAGTGGCCATTTGAGAGTTTCACAAAACAAGAACATGTGGTATCTTTAGCCTATTATCTATGTGCAGCTGGTGGAATGCAGGCCTCACAAGCAGCCTACAGAGCCTAGGTCACCCTGCACTGGAACATGAGGCGTGGCGAGGCCTTCCTCCCCAGAGGCCTCCTGTGGCCTTCCACAGTTTATTGTTCCTTATTCCTTTTATACATATAACCAGTTTATGTGGGAACACTGTAAATCCTTTCTCCTTTGCTCTTTCTCCCAACAAGGAAACACACTATCAGCATTACTTAATCATTCTTCATGTTTACTGGGATCCGATTCCTGGGGCACAGTCTGTTAATTTTCTCCATTGTACATAACTTCTTTCACAACACTTCCATTTTGTACTGTTAAAAAGAAGTCAGTATATGTAGCACGTAGTCAAATGTGGGGAGTTGTAAATGTCATATAAATGAAATTACACACACCCTTTTGAGACTGGCAACTTTTACACAACATTATGCCTTTAAGATTTTTTTGTGTTTCCATGCATCTTGATGGAACAGTCTTTTATTCATCACTGAATAGCATTTCACTGTATGGAGATGCACAGTGTGCTTATTCACTCACCTACTGAATAACATTTATATTTATGTGTTTTTAATTTTTTTTTATTTTATTTTAATCTAGGCAGTCTCTTTATTATATGTTTCCAAATAAGACTCAGCAGCACTGATAGAAGTGTTCAAGAATCTTTAGATGGTTTGGCTTTGCAGATAAAAGAGGTTAAGTTTTTATTTTCATTGTTGTTTACTATTTCTTTTTTTTTCTAATTTTATTTTTTTAATGCATTTTAGGTTTTGAGGTACATGTGAAGAACATGCAATATTGTTGCATAGGTACACACGTGGCAGTATGATTTGTTTTCTCTCCATGCTGTCTCTCCCCTATTTCCCCCTAACAGACCTCAGTATGTAGTGCTCCCCTCCCTGTGTCCATGTGTTCTCATTGTTCAACACCCGCCTATGAGTGAGAACATGCGGTGTTTGATTGTCAAGTTGATTTCTGATTAACAGCAGGAATGGGTGGGTTGATTAGTCAGAGGGTGGTGGGCTGGATATCTTCATTCATGTTATTGTTTACTCTCCTAACATTTTTGAAATCCCTGAACTACATTTGACTGTTACTTCTTTGATGGTGTATCAGTTTCACAAGGGTGCCTTAACAAACTACCATACACTGGGTTCTTAAAGCAACAGAAATTCCATTTCTCGTCATTCCGGAGGCTAAAAATACAAAAAAGTAAGCTTTTAGCAGGGCCACACTACCTCCAAAACCTCTAGTAGAAGATCGTTCCTTTCCTTTGCCAGCTCTGGTAGCCCCAGGGCCTTGGTTGCAGAGGTGTCACCCTCATCTCCGTCTCTGTTGTCACATGACTGTCACTTCTGTGCAGGCCTCTGTCTTCTCCTTTTGTTATAAAAATACAGGTCATATTTGATGAGGACCCACCCTAATGACCTCTTCTTAACTTGATCATATCTGCAAAGACCCTATTTTCAAATAAGAGAGCGTATACATGAACCAGGGGTTAGGACTTCAACAAATTTTTTTGGGAGACGGAATTCAACCCATTACAGATGATATTTATGGTTCTTGAAAGCAATTGTGACTTATTCAAATTTAAGTCCTAAGAATGGAGGAGAATAAAAACTGATAGCACAGTTTAGTGTCCAGAACACGGTAAAATCATATGGTAATGAGATGGATTTCTATGGTGTCTGCTAAATTGCCCTATGAAGAAAATTTTAAATCCTATTGTTCAATGGCAACACCACTGCACTAAATATATGTATCTTACATAGTCTACTAGATTTATAGTTTCTGATATGATAATACCTAAGCCTTGAAATATCATACTTATGATACACATATCTAAATCACTTGTAAATTGTTATTAGTTTGTACATTTATTTTTGTTATAACAGGGAATCCAAGTGCCCATTTTCCAGCTATGAGTGTTAATCTACTGAGTAGTTGCTCTGTTTCTCTTTTCTATTTCATTTGGCTTAAAATTGAAGCTTAGGATGCCTAGTTAAGAGTAACAGGATTTAAAACCTTGTCATTAGAGTGCTACTTGATAACTGGTCTATTTATTACAGTGTATTCTAGTAGTTGCAGTTGAAGACAGCATAACTAAACTGTGTAAGTATTCAACAGCAATAAAAGCAATCTCAGGACAGTGATTCCTCTGGAATTCTTCATTCTTAATGAGTGATATAACTTCTTATGTGTGTCTGGTGAAGCTAAGGCATAAGATGTTACTAAAAGATGCAACCTACTCTATTTAAGTGAGCATCTTTCCAGCACTTATGAAACAATCTTGACTGGTGCTAAATGCATGTGGGTGAGCAAATCACATGCTATGAAACTGAGTATAACAATTGGAGAAGACATTTTGTATTCTTAATTTGTAATTTTTTCCATATGTCCGGGAAGCTGTGGATAAACAGGTTCAGACAAATCTTATGATTGGAACACCAGTTCTGGATTGTGCGGGAAACGATTATTGGTTAATTTGTTCTGACCTGCAAGATTGTGGACATTTTACAGCAAGTATGGATGTTAAATCATGTCCCTCAGCTTTTTTTTTTTGTTAGTTTGAGTTGCTATTAGAAATTACCATAGACTCGGTTTGCCAGTATTTTATTAAGGATTTTTGCATCAATATTCATCGTGGATATAGGCCTAGCTTAT